>PVJD01002086.1:0-221040 GCA_004026545.1 Mormoops blainvillei
GGAGGGAGGGAGGGAGGGAGGAAACTAACTGGTTCTCCATCAGAGATAAGTTGAGAAACCTTGGGAAGGAACTTTTACCCACTGGTTCCTTCTCTCCTTTGGTGGAGGATTGATTGTCCCTGCACATTAAGACTGCATTTGTTGGCTCCTGGGACTTATGCAATGTCCTGGGTCAAGAAGAGGGGCAGCATATACTGGAGGTGGGAAGCTTGCAGCTCTAGGTGAGTTTGAGATCACATAGCAGTATCCACCATAGCTTCAGTGGAAGATGCAGACTGAGGCTATGAGAGTCATGTCATCAGTAGCTTTTGCGGCACACACCCTGAATTGCCTCCATGACACTGACTGAAGTGGTCAAAACTTTCCCCTTCTAAACGTGTTGAACAATAACACAAATTACTGAATGCTTAGAATCCACCCCCTCCACAATATTTACAATGTTTTAGTCATTTCTAATTTTACTTCCTAGGTCTACTTTTTTGCATCTGTTCTAAATCTAGTCCCTCTTGTTCTATTAGAGTGGTGAATTTCAGGGCTGGAACCAGGTTGAAGCCAATGAAACTCCTAGGGTACAAAATTTAACTGGACTCACTCAGGAACACTTGCACACCCTGAGAGTGAGGATCTGCTAAAATTTGACAACTAGATGCCTCATTTACCTCCCTCTAGCCCCAGCCCACAGACACGATGGACTGGCACCTATATATATATAAAGATATAAAGTACCCAATTCAATTTCTTTCTTTCTTCCTTCCTTCCTCCCTTCCTTCCTTCCTTCCTTCCTTCCTTCCTTCCTTCCTTCCTTCCTTCCTTCCTTCCTTTTCTTTCTCTCTCTTTCTTTCTTTCTTTCTTTTTCTTTCTTTCTTTCTTTCTTTCTTTCTTTCTTTCTTTCTTTCTTCTTTTCTTTTCTTTTCTTTTCTTTTCTTTTCTTTTCTTTTCTTTTCTTTTCTTTTCTTTTCTTTTCTTTTCTTTTCTTTTCTTTTCTTTTCTTTTCTTTCTTTCACCTTCCTCTGCTGACATGGTCAGTAAATAGTACTAGACATAAAAATCACAGCAGATGACAATTGAAATGTTTTATTGTCATGTATTGTGGGAAGTAATAGTCTTCTGTAACTTGAGTTTTTAAGTTCACTAGGAATTAGGCGATAATTAAAGAGAAAGACCAAAAGTGCTTATATTTCTAGACAACTGGGAGGATATCTCAGGATTGCGTCTGGCTACATTTCCAACATCCCTTTCCCCACTAGAACCCTCATAGGCTCTGTTAGGAAACAATATATGGAACTAACATCCTTTCCCAAATTAAAACTTGATATGTCTGAGTCAGTAGCCCAGAGTCTGTATATATGCCACAAGTTTTGATATATAGTATTTTTATTATTTTTCAGTTTAAAATGTTTTTAAATTTTTATTACAGTTTTCTTTGTATTCACTGAGCTATTTAAAAGTGTTATTTAATTTAAAAAGTTTAGTGTCTAAATTTAAGCTTTTCTGTTTTTAAAATTTTTTTAATTTAACAAATTATTTTATTTTTTCTTTTGCCTTTAGCCAATTTCTAACTTAACTGAACTGTGGCCAAAGAACATATTCTCTGTGATTTTCAGTCCTTTGACATTTATTGCTACCTGTCTTATGATCCAGTATATAGTCATTTTTAATAGTGTTCTAAAATGTACACGTTGCGAACTATATTGTTAAATTTTTCTTTATATTTATTGCCTTTTTTCTGACTTTACTATCAGTTATTGGGAGAAGTGTTAAAATCATCTACATAATTTCAGATTTGTCAATTTTTATGAATTTTGATTGATATATTTTGAGGTAATACTGTTATTACATAAACTCTAAAATTGTGATACCTTCTTGGTTAACTGGACTGTTTGTTATAATGAAGTGACTTTTAATTCTACCAGTGTTTCTTCATAAGCTATATCTTATTTGATACCATTCCAGCTTATATTTTATTAGGATTTTCATGGTCCCTCTTTTTTTTTTTCTTAAGAAAAACTAGATTATATGACTGAACTAAAATATGTAGTATAAATATCTTTAATATATTTTTTATATATTAGGATTTAAATCTACCACTTAATTTTACTTAATCTGCTTGACATTTGTTGGAACTACTTGCATATTTGTATTGATGTCCTAATTAGTTTTCTGAAAATTCAGCTTTCTCTTTTAATATTGTTTCTGTATGATCCTCCTTCTTTTCTCCTTCTGGATTTTGATTAAAATTATGCTTGACTTTCTTTCTTGACTTTTTCACAGTTGTCACTCTTTCTTATCCTCCTTCTGTATTTTTGCCTCTCCATGAAGCACTCAAGAGTATTTTTTGCAAACCTGTCTTTCAATTCAGTAATTTTCTCCTTATCTGTATTTAGTTTCCCCTTAAAACATGTCCATTGGGTTACTTATTTATTCCAACCCTTTTTATTCTAGAATGTGTATTTTGTTTTCAAACCCTCTATGTCACATTTTATAACTTATAGATTCATAGTTAGCCTCTTAGTTCTCTAAATATAAACATAGATTTATTGTACAATCCGCATTATTTCCAAACTCTAAATTCTGTGCAGATTTGTTGCTGTTTGTTATTTTTGCTGATCCCTGCTCATGAGGTCTATTCTCCTTCTGTGACTTTTCATCATTAGCTATGTGCTGCACAATGTATTTGATTAAAATATTTTCAGAAATAAATTGAAGTCTATAATGGAAATACTTTTCTCCAGAGAGGATTAGCATTTGGTTTTGCTAGGAGATTGTGGTCACAACTTCCAGCACAACCTTAATCCACTTTCAAGGTTTAAAATTTCCCTGGATAGCATAGGAGATTACAATCTGAGTATAAACCCACGTAGAATATACTCGTCCTCACCTCGAGAGTGCCGCTCATTCAGCTGAGTTTCCGGTTCAGCCTCTCACCTTATACAAGCCAGGCTTTGATTTCTGTCTCCTCTTCTTTGTGAATCTGACAAAAGAAATATTGTCATTTCCCTGGATCAGTAAGTCCCACAAGAAAAAAAGCAGATTGAAACACCTTTCTCTCTTATCCTCAATGTTTTTCGCCTTGGTGCTCATGAATCTTTATTGTTTTGTTGCCTCTTTGACACCTCCAAGATGAGGTATGCACGCATATTATATGTAGCTCTTTAAATACCAGAGGTCAGGAATGCGCTCCTGGGCAACAACGTAAGGAATAGAGAATGGAAACTTTCTGTGTTTCAGGAAATTTCTTTCACAAAATGAACCTGTGCCAAGGCTGATATTCAGTTGGTTTGCATGAGTTGTTTACAGGCAGCATCCATGCTCATTGGCTGCTGCTACATTTTGGCATCGTTCTGATGAAACATTATCCATATCGCATAGGTTGTTAAATATGCTTAATATTTCTCTTTTTCTCTACTATAAAAAGAACTATAGCTTTATGGTAAGATATTAGATATGAAAGGAAGAAAAAATTAAAGTCTTGGTTATGACAATTTTCTTTCTGTTTCTAAGGACACATCAAAGAGATGCTAACTGCACTGTAACCACAAACAATGCAATAATTACTATGCTTAAGTCAGTTTCTCAGAAAGCTCTGTGGGGATTTTCACATAGCCTCTGGGATTCTGCAGCTTTCTATACAAATTAGAAGTTAGCTTTTTACAAAGAAAGATTTGGACTTTTTAATGGCAACTTATTTCAACACACATATTTTAAGTCTTTCTTGATTTTGTTGCAGTACTTATTCATTAACAGCAAATAATAGACTAAACCCTGCCAGGAAACTGCTCCACCAGTCCTTGGAAAATAATTCCTAGCCTTATGTAGTCACATAAGTATCTGAAGGTTACTCACTATTTCACATTGTGAATAGTTCATTAAAAGAGAGCACAACACACATACAAAAATAAAATAGGAAAACCTAAGATAAATGTGAATATAGGTTTAAACATATTAAAAATTCTCACCTAAAAGGATGATGAAGAATGAGAATAATAATAAAGCTCTTGACCTGAAGGAAAGATAGCATTTTACTTGAATTTTGACCCTGTTGCACTTATAGGCATTTATTTGTGGTGGAGATTTATGAGATGTCATATATCAGAAAAGCTGCTTTAATTCAGTAAATGATGGTTGTAATAGTATGTAGAATTAAATTTCGGAATAACTCGAATAGTAATTGCAACAGCATACACATTTGATTCTCTTATGGGAAAAAAATACAACAGGGGCAGCAATGGGGATGTATGTAATTTAAGTGAAAATGAAATGTCATGGATGGGTATAGACTCTTTTTTGATAGTTATAATGTCATGCATTATATAACGGACAGATTCCCTATAATATACTCTTATCAATAATAATTTACTTGATTAGTCTAATGCTTTCAATATATAAGCTACATAAATTATGGGAATGAAACATTTTTAAAGTGACTTTAGTTCTATCAGTTGACTAAGTCAGGACTTATGATTCGAAAGCCTCAGAAGAACTCTGAATGGACACTGTTTTGGTGTGCTTTCTTTTTGGATTGTTGAAAAATAATTTCTTGATAATTTCTCTAAGTAACAGTGTGATTACCTCAATATTATTTTTCTCTTTTATAAATAACAAAAATGGAAGTAGATTAAGTTAGTTGTTTAGGGTTTCACAGAAAATTGTTAGCAAAATGTGTACCAGAATACCCAAAATTAAAGAATGTGTAGAGGGAAAAAAAGCAAATGAGCACTGCCTCACACATTATTAGCAAAGGGGTATGCACATACCCCTCCCCAGCAAAAAGTCTATCCTGGGCACTCAGTGTACAATATGGGGACTATAATGGCTCATTAGGTAGAAAACATTATTTAGAACAGGAAACAGAGTTGCTATTATTGTCAAAACATCAAAAGCATTAAGCTCATTGCAAAACTTAGTCTCAGGTGATTGGCTTTGAAGGCTCTAAAGTAAATGTTAATATTTTCATATCTTTTGAGTATTGTAAATTACTAGATTCACAAATATCGCAATCTAATATATGTTATCTATTTCCCGCTCCTATATTTCCAGAAGGTTCATTCTGCTTAGCTTCTCCAGTGTCTGTTATAGAGCTGACTATTGTATTTGTTAGTCATGCATAAGGGACATTCAGATCCCATGGCAATCAACTTTTACCAAACTGGTCATTCAGCGAAGTTTGTATACCCAACTCCTTTTTCTTTTATATGCTGAGATATCTCTAAGATAGAAATATTATTAAATATTTATTGCACATAATATGTCTATGATAACGTAAAAATCTACCCAGCTGTTTTAAGAGTGAGCATTTTAGGATAGAATAAAAGTAATCCCCAATATAGTTCCAAGACATAAAAACAGAACGAATTGAGCTGCTCAATCTAATGTAAGTGGAAAATCTCAACTTCTTCAAATCCTTTCCCAGGGGATGTTTGGGGAAAATTATGGATATTAAAAACAAAATCAATAGCAGTACTTGTTTTAAGATCCTAGCTCTTTGAAGATAAACCCGGTCCAAACTGAATCCATTGCTATTTTAATTTCAGACAAAATTCCTGTGTACTTCAGAATAAGCAAGTGAAAAGCAGAAATGATCCTGTTGACACGTATTTTGAGATTTCTTAAGAGGTCAAACATCCATGACACAGACTTTCGAAAGTCTAAAGAAAAGTCTAGAAGGAATGTTTGGTATAGTCACAAATAGCAATCAGAGATAAGCTTTTACCTTTAAAATGCTGGAGGTAGGATGACTCATGTCTCAACTTATTTAATGTATTTCTTTCCAGGCTGTGACAGTGACAGTATGGCTTTACGCCCTTAGTTTTTTTTCTTGGTTGAAGAACAACTTTAGATGAGTTACATTTGAAAAGTGTTTCCTACAGTGTTTAAATCATGGGCATCCTGACAGTCCATATGTAACACCATTTAACAGCCTCTATAGCAATAAAATCTAAGTATTTTCTCTAGGGCATAAAAGTGGAATTTCCACTTTAGCAGTTGCAGTGGTCAGAAAAAAGTCACTGCTTTCTACACTTCCTAAACCTGATGAGTCCTTCCTTATTGGTGTAGCTAGCTGAAGGGTCTATACCAGATGATTCTAGAGCTAAGTGTTCCTTTAAAGTTTATTTTTATTTGTATATTTTCAGTGGGTCCTGCAACCAGGAAACAGAAATATTTTTGTGTTGAGCACGTGCAGAGCAGAAAGGTGCACAATTTTAGGACAACATTCACAAAAAATAAAGTGTGAACGGCACTCTTGGAGCAGAACATTACAATCTCTGTGAATACTGTGACCAGGTTCCAGGAACGTTGCATACATTTCTCAGGCTGCCTTTCTTCTGGCTTCAGGGAAGGAAGCTTTGGTCCAGGAAAAGGGAGAAGCACCAGCAGTGTGCAAGAGCCAGCTCAAACAGGCTGGCTCGAAGACTGTGAAATACTCATTCATTTTTCTAGTGGGTTCTTAATTCTTGGTACTTTGAAATCAACCATGTTGGAAGTATATACACCATGGAAATGGTTAATCACTACAAACTGGCTTCTCTTCTGTTTGTTTGGCATAGGGAGAACCTCACTGTCAGCGTACCACTGAACCAGAGTGCTCGTCTCCTGTCTCTCTGTGTGTCAGCCATCGCCTCTCCAAGTGCTGCAGCTCCTCTATGGCTCCAGCTCTGGGTGGAGTGCTTCCCAGTGAGGTTCCATTTCCCGTTTCCCACCAGATGAACCGCACTGTTTGCCCCTGACAGTAGGAGGCTGCAGCTCCCTTGTTACCGCATCCTTAGGAGTGTTAGGACCAACCTGCTAAGGTCTGGATGGTATCACGATTCCTTGTTTAGCTTTTCAGCTCTTCAATTACGAATATATTCAATCTGAATGAATGTCTCCCTTCTTTAACTGCCTAGAGTAGGTTCTGCTTTCTGGCTGGTTAATGGTTACCACTTCAAACACCCTCTTCTTTTCAATCCTTACATGCACCCAGAGAGATAGTATGTTTTATTAGCTGCAGGCTACATTCTGGGTGCCTGAATTTTGGGGGAAAATGCTCCTAATAGTTGTTGTGCTTTTAGGTCAGTGTGAGAGGGACATTTTTAAAACTGGGTAGGCTGTTCATACCCTATCTAAGTTAATGAATCTTGGGCTTTGTAACAGAGGTTTTATGACCTCCAAATATTCATTTAATAAGATTTTTGTTTTTTAAACTATGTACTAGGAACTATATCAGTTCGATAACAGAAGGGTGAATAACACAAGATCCCTACAACTTCCCCACTTTTTTCTTTTTATTAGGTGTGATGATTTTCTAATATTAATTATTGGTTAAAATATATTCTAACTGCAGTTTTGTTTATTACTCCATCATTAGTGAAGCAACCTTATCTTTCTTATTTGCGGCAGTATTCCCTTATCCCAACCCAACATATAGTGAGTACCCAACGTGGCACTGAATGAACTCTTTTTCATTCTTTAAGCTTCAGCAAAAATGTCACCTCCTCTGTAAGAGTTCTGACTGAAATCAGAGAACAGTAGATATTTTCTAAATACTATTATGTTTTAAAATTATTTGTTTAAAGATCTCACACTTGAATTGACTAAAAATTCTCAGAGAACATGTATGTCATAGAAATGGGGTTCAATATATTATAAGATGAATGAAATTAATGAATGAATGATTGAATGAATTAGGAAACTCAGACTCACTCTGGTCTGATTATAGAGATGGCATATTATGATTGCTGAAAGACTAGACTTATAGTAAAAAATAAGAGAGGTGCATATAGTAGAGTATGCACCTATCTAAGTGCAGATTGACAAGACAAGTTGTGACAATATTGATTCTTGTTAAAACTCAGGGACCTAGAGAAAAATGCACTGACAAAATGCCTAATATCCCACAGATGGGTTAGTTTCAATTCCCTGCCCTTTTTAGTTTTATCCTTTCCATGAGTGTTAACCAGGTTATTTTAGGAGCACTTTCAGAGATGAATGTATATTTAATCATTTATCCACTCATTTGACAAATATTAAGTAGCTGATATCAAGTACCTTCTCAATAATTGGGATAAATAAATAAAACCCAGCTTACACCTTCAAGGAATTCAGAGTCTGTTATAATCATAAGCACTGAACAAAAGACATTTCTGTACTACTTGGTGACATGCCAGAGTCTGCTTGGCCCAGGAAAAAAAATTCTTGAACAGGTTCACGATCAGTACAAATCCTAAACAGAATTATGATGCCCTGCTTTCATAGCATGCATAAAAAGTATATAGATATGTATTTTTTTAGCAGCAGCATAGACATTTTGAAGTAAAAAAATGGTATGCATCGAATATTAAATTTGGAAAAGCAGATGACAATGCATATTATGTAGAACTTTACCAAAAAGATGTTAAACAGGAATAGCTTAGGTAGAGTCGATGCCAAACTTTCTATTTTTCCTGCTTTAGCACAAGAAAGGTCACTTCCATCTTCCAGAAGACTTAACACACAACCAAAATGTAGAAGGTTTAAACTAGCTCTCTGTATTAGTTAGCCAATGTTGCATAACAAACAATCACAAATCATCAGTGGCACAAAACAATAAACTGAACATTCAGTCAAAGCATTTCATATGACCAGAACTTATGTCAGAGCTGGGGAGATGATAAATTTCTATAACAAGACCGAACACAGAAAGGGATGAATTGGGTAGGGGGCATTGATGGAATCAGTCTACCATACTCCTTGTAACTTGCCATGTGAGGAATCCATTGACACTGACCTGTAATAAACCTGTTTTGATGAAAATAAAGTTAGTGGAAAGAACCAGTGTCTTCCCTAAAGGTGCATCGTCTTTTTTACTATTTAGCAGAAATTCATTATATTTTAGTTGGATAGTTAGATAAGAGACTCTTTTGGACCAGCTACTGCACTAAGGAGTGGGGATACAATGATAACTAGGACATTTTATACCTAGTGTAAACTTACTGGAAAATTTCCACATTAGCTCATTCACACGTAATTGTATCTTCAGTGCAGTCTTGGGGGTTAATGATGAACTTAGAAACATTGTCAAAGAAGCTTCTAAGGAAATATTTTTAAAATATATTCAATGATTTTTGACGGACCGCAGTTGGAATCGACACCCCTCTTGCACTTGGCATTTACGAGCACTGTGGTAAAAGAGCGGCAGGGCCCGGGGGCTTTATGTGTGATTCTGGTGGCTTCATTCTCTGGTGGCGAATCGATAGCTTCTGACTCCGGATGACATAAATTATTATGATAATGTCTGGACTTCATTTTAATATATTTTAAAAGGTTGGATGACATCAAATTCTTCAGTACTCCCAAAGGAATCGTTTCAAGCGCAGCATATATCCCCCTGGTCCAAGCAGAGTCTGTGTTAATTTTACCAGTTATGCTTCTCAGTACTGTTGGAGAGTGGATTTACACGGCTTGCTTTCATTGAGCTTTTTTGACAGCATACTGTTGGGCAACATAAACAATAACGGATAAGCAGGCCCTCGACTAAAGCTTTTAATGACGCATAGACCACTTTGGGCTAACTGTACCCTAAATCAATACTGTACAGTTTTGTAAGAACTAAAAAGACCCCAAAACTAACATAAATATCGTACTGATTTATATTGTCTTCCCTTTCCCCACTCAAGGCATTCACGACAGTGGCAAGGTTCCAGAACATCTCTTGCTGCTTTGACAACCCCTAAGTTAAGGAGGACAAAATATTATGGGCTGCTTTGGAGACCAGAATTATATATTCCTTTGGAGAAAAATACATAAACTCTTTAAAAAGCCTGTTTTAGCATGTGTTAATGGCTGCACATGTGGGAATGTCAGTACCAGCTTTAGTAGGATTTCTTTTTATTCCTGTCCTGCCACATGGAAATGTGAGATATGAAATATTATTTCATTAGCCTCTATGCTTTTTTAGTTCTGTGTTCTGAATAAGCATTCACTTAGTCTGTGAGAACGAGTACGTCTTTTCTATGGGGGTGAGGGAATGTCATTGGGAACTTAGTATATGCTGGAGACAAGCAGTGAGCATCCTTTCACAGGGTTATTCATTTGGTTACCCTAGAAATGGAAATTCTTCAAGGTATACATGGACGTCGCACTTTTGCTAATGGGAGTTTCCTTAGCAGAGATAGAATGACTTTCACACTGCAGAGAAAACAACGTTATCCTCTTGGCAGCCCAGTTGCATTTCATATTTCAAACCCAGTTTCAATTATGAGAGTTAATGAAGGAGAAAGATAATGAATATAGGATGAACACATAGATTTAAAATTTCTCATTTGTCAAAAATCTTACATTAGACATTGGTTTAAATATCTTTACCTATACAGTGTTGTCAAAGTTTATTGACTGATTTGATAAATATGTTTTATTCCCCTACATACCATAAATTGGGTGGCTTAAACAACAGAAATTTATTTTCTCAAGGTTATAATCAATTTGTTTTCAGGCGAGGGCTCTGTTCCTGGCTTCTAGATTGCTACCTTTTTCCTGTGTCTGGCATGGCCCTTCCTCAGTGTGTGTGTGTACATATGTGTGTGTTGCTGGGGAAGGGGGACTTGGAAGACAGGGCTCTTCTTATAAGGACACTAATCCTATTGTATCACTGCCTCACCCCCATGACTGCATTTAACTGGTATTAGTTCCTTACTTCAAATATAGCACACTGGGTGTTAGGGCTTCAACATAAGAATTTTGGGGGGGATGCAAATATTTAGTCCATAATAATGCATATATATTTGAGACCCTTCACAGTTAAAGATGGAGTCAAGGTAAGAAAAAGGGGGAAAGCCAGGGGATTGGGTAAGATGTGGAGCTACCAGCACCTTCATGGTCTGCTTTAGAACTTCACAGAATCCTGTAACTTTACATTGGAGTCAGTTCTGTGAGTTGATAAAAAGTCAGTAAAACTAAACACATTTTATTTATTAGCTTGTTAGATTGATTTACAACTAGAAACGTAGGCCTAAGGCATATGGACCTCCTCATAAGCATTAGAGAAGAACCTGCTTTTTCCTCTACTTCTGTCACTGAGGATGCTTAGGGTCTCTGCTCTCTGCCTCCACCCCATGCCGTCTGAGCGACAGGAAGACCAGTCTACCTACTCAACAGTAGTTAGTGTGGTTATTCAAATTTGAGCAGAAAAACAATTTAATCACATAAGATTGTCTATAGTGAGGCTTCATATTAGAAATTTTACCAGTGTAAAGTTTTCTCATTAATGAAGTTGACCATATTTAAAAAAATAATGCAACCAAAAAAGTACAAAAATATAAAACAAAACAAACAAACAAAAGCCTAAACCCCAAACAAAAATCTCAATATATCATCTGAGACAGCAAATTTCTAGTGTTTCTGCTCAGTTTTCTAGTTATTTTCATTTAGTCAAATGGAAAAGTAGATTCTCAGAAAATCATTGATAGCTCTGAAAGTTGTTTTATTTCCTCCCATCTCTCATTATTTGGGCCCATTGCCCCTTTGATAGGCATTCTCCCCACATAATGTTCACATGTTTTTCCTCCTCTTCCCCTCCAAACCCCCCCATTAAAACCCACTTTTAAATAAGGAAAGAGCTGGCTTTGGCTCATTGAACTTCACCTACTATTATACCTTTAGTGTAGTGAAGTTGTCACAGTATAGTATCACTGATAATTTGAACGTTAATTTCCTTGCTTGCTAATAGGAATAATTAATTCCTTTATCAAGATTTTATTTTCTTTGTCTAGAAGCTGAACACTATCTCCACCCACACAGTTGCCATGTTTATAGTCATACTGTCATCATTCTTGGTTTTTTATTATCAAGTTATTAACTTACAATTGAGTCTTTTCTATTAACTTCCTTTTACTATAATTTTAGATGAAAGTGAAGGATGAATCAATCAATGAATAAAATATTAAACTTCTGAACTTTGTCAAATAAAATGCTTTTCACCAATCTATTATGAATATTTTAGGTATCAATAAGCAAAGGAAAATATTTTGTTTGGAAAGAGGAAAGCTGTGTCAGTCTGGGCCCGTATAAAAACAGATGCAACTCTTAAACTTGAAATTGACCCTTTAAAATAGGAGCTCTTTACAAAGGTATGGACAGGTTCAGGGGAACCAACAAGGAATAGTGCGAGGACCTCAGGGGTAACAGTGGGAAGTCATTATCAGGCCTGGATCTCAAGGAGTATAGGGAGAAATGACTGGAGCCTGGGGAATGGAGACGGTATTCAATAGAGGGATATCATGGGGGATTGACCGTAATTAACTCAGTGGGGAGATAAGGGAATACTCTGACCTTTCCAAGTTCTCCAACTTTTAATCTCCCGCCACTGGGCAAATCCAGTTGTACTAGAGAGAATAAGGAACCTGTTGATGCAAATCTGTCATGGTCAGCCTCCCATGGCAAAGATCAGGGTGGAGAAAGGTAGAGGTGGGTCTCAGAGAAAACTAAAGCTGTCCAGCAAAGGTGAGAGGGTAGTTCTTTCTGCCTGTCACCACTGTCATTTGACTTGTGTTTTGGAATTAAATAGAAACCAAAACCAAAGACCTTTTGAAAACAAATAGTCTTGAGAGTTTTTGGAGATGGAAGGCATTGACCTGGACCTCATCCTTCTTGCAGGGGCTATGCATTTTCTTTGGCTGTTTAGTATCTGTTTTCCCATCTCACTAGAACTTTGATTTGTTTTATTAAAATTGCCTTTTTCCTGTAGGACATATTCCAATGGGGTTGTTGTAAGGTTCTTGATGTCTCTTGGCTGTGGAGAAGGTATCTGCCATGCACTAGACTAAGAGGATTCTTTCTAACTATGAAATTTTAACAGGAAGAGAAGGATATAGAAATGGTTAGACGTCCATCATCTCCAAACTGCAGTACCCTATGTAGCCTTTCCTTATCTGAAGCTCTCCCTGTTTTAAGACCTACTGCGTCACCTTTCCTCCTGCTCATTCTCGTTGGTGCTTCAGCTTTCCCCAATTACTTTTCAAAAAGATTTAATTTGTTTATGTTAGGCAGAGTCAGTTTCTGTGGATGTCTGATTGGTACAATATTCTAAAAGGAATCCCTTGGTTGGACCCTTCCATTCCCTGCCTTCCTTTATCTTCAATTTGTAATTGCATCTCCCCCTTTGCTTTCTTCAGTCTTTGAGAACTCAGAAGCTACTATGTGGTTTCTGGAGTACTTGGTGTTAATTTGGTTATCGTTCAATCACATATTGCTATATGATTCTCTTTTCTGATATGCTAGATGAACTTGCTTAGTTTTTAAAAAGTCTATCAATTATTGGGAGTGGGATATTTGACAACCCTGTATGACTACATGTATTATGTGTTTTGTAGTGATTATTTAATAACTGTATTAATCACCCCTTTTTTGGTAGAGGGTGATTTGAATAACCAGACTGTTAAACATGAAGACTGGTTGCATAGAATGGTGGACCATACTTTGAACTCAAGAGTTGACTTCCTCTAAAATCATAGCAAGTATTTATTAAGCCTGTACTACTATGTACTGGACATTCTGTTAAACACTTCACACACATCATTTGATTAATCCTTTTAAAGGCCTATGAGATATAATTACTCTATATTATAAATAAGAAAGTAGGGTATAGAAAGTTTAAGCAACCTTACCAAAAACATTCAACTAATGACAGGATAAACAATGATTTACCTAATATTCTTTACATACAGTCACATTTTTATGCATGTAGGTGTATTTTGAAGGCAAAGTCTTTCTCACCACCTTAGTTGGATAAGCAAAATATTGTTATAAATGAAAGACAGCCATAAAAATGAATACTTTGAGAGCAAATCATGTAAATAAATTTTGGTAGAGATGCTTACCTTTAAGAGCTTTAGGCTTGACGGCTGTGCTCTCTTATTAAAAGAGGGATTAGTAATTGTTGAAGAAGGGCTAAAAAGGCAGGGTTACTGGCACTGACTGACTTTCTTCTTGAATTAATCAGGAAGTAACAGAACTGAAAAATAGATAACTGTCTCAGTAAGTAAATGTATGATACTTACTGCCATGTTTGGATACTTGCTGTAGTCGCTTTGATGCTGTGGCATCCTGACAAGGTTTTCCCTGATTTGATACTATTCCTACCTCATAGCACTGAGCCCAACTAGCATGTGAGCGTTAATGCTGTTGACACTGTTTGTTCTCACTGAATCATGTCACTTTTCTTTAGAAAATGTTGTTGTTTTTATCTCTGTTTCAATTGTAGGGCATCCCCTTAGGATTCAGGCAAAATTCCTTGTGTCTCAGGTCTTGTGGCAAAGTGAGTTCAGATCCTGGTGACAGTAACAATAATATGAACAATGACTGACTGCAGTTGCTAAGTATCTGTGCCAAGGAAGTACTAAAGTATTCATAGACATTCTTGTTTAATCATCACAACACACTCAAGAGATCAGTAGCATTTCACTTTTACAGTGAGAGCCAACCTGAGTCTCAGAGCACGAAGACCTGTACAAGGCCATCCTCTTCCTCCTGGCCCACCAGCGATCCTCCCTTCTTGAAGGTTTTGGTTGCTGTGGTTTTAGCTAACTTCAGTCATCCACAACCTGAAAATATTAAATTTCCCTCGCCTCTGGCAGCATCTGCTCTTGACATCCAACAACTGACATCATCACGGCTAGGTCAGGATCGGGACGGTCTTAGATGTATGGTGAGCATGGCAGTAGTAGCCTGGCACTGTGTCACAATGCCTCCGTCCTTTGCCTCACGTCCTCTCATCACGTAGGCACCGCATCATCTCACATCATCACAAGAAGAGGGGTGAGTTCAGTACAGTGTTATATTTTGAGAGAGAGGTCACATTCACATAACTTTTCATATAGGATATTACAGTAATTAACTTTTTTTATGATTAGTTATAGTTGTTGGTTTCTTACTGTGCCTAATTTAGAAATTAAGCTTTATCATAGGTATATACATGTATGTGAAGGAAGAAACAGAGCATGTACAGGGTTTGGCATTATCTGTGACTTCAGGTATCCACTGGGGGTCTTGGAACATGTGCCCCTCAGATTGGGGAGAATACTGTACTCTGATTTTGAACCACAACTGAATTCTAAAGTGAACTCAAGCTGAGAATTTATACCCTACATAAGAGATTTTAGAATTACTTTTTCACAGATAAAAATGCCCCCATAGATATTTTAAGAGCCTCAAGTTCCTAAAGATAGATTTAGATTTCTCTAAAACTTTCATTTTTCTCTCAAACTTTCTGCTGGTAAATCATTTAGCTATTTTCTACCTCAGTTCTTTACACCTTTTCTCCATTTTGTCAATCTTATTTCATAAATGTATTCAAATCGAGAGGCTCATCTTCTTTATTATCCAAATTTACTGCCAACTGATTTCAAAAAAGTGTCCTGTTTCATATGGAACGGATTTCCTTTGCATAATGAAAACCCACCAGAATCATAGTTGGCCTATCTGCAGCTTGCCACATACAAAAGACTCATTATTGTTTATTTTTACTTTTCAGCATTTCCTCCAACTTCTTATTCCTGTGCCTGTTCAAACGCTCAATTAAATGCTAGATTAGACCTGCAGTTTAGGAGCTGCCAGGTCTGAGGCAACTTCATTAAACTTCCTGCACAGCTTCACCCCAGTGCCATCTGCTTCCTCCCACTGTCAGCCTTTAGCCTTTTTAACTCCACATTTCTATCTCTCCTTGTAACATTTATTTGTCCCTCTCATTTGTGATATTTTCCTTGTAATGATGGATCCCGCTTGCCGAAGTGTGGCCCTGGAAACGGCATCTTCCCAGGAGACCTTTCCCTTTGCTGGGATAAACGCCTTGGATTTCGTGCACCCGCTGCATTGCTGAAAAGGACCATATCTTGTTCTTTCCTTTGCAGCCTTCAGAATTCCTGTCCCTCTCCACCCCCTCGATTTTTACAGGAGGCTTTTGATCTTGAGGAGTTCTAAATCTATCTTCTGAATTCCTTGGCGATCTCTGGGAACACCGCTACTTAGAAAGCTCTTGTGTCGAGAGCATCAGTGAGGCACAGGACTCGGCAATACACCTTCTCAAAGGAAACGGGGAAATGACAGCTCTCCCAGCTTCAGTCAGGTAAATGGCTCTTTATACACCAAGTTGTGATAAAGGCAAACAAAAAGTCACAGTGCCGTTGATACATGAGCCTATCTGCGACAGCTTGCTCTGGCTTTTTTGACTGGCGGGTACTTTGTACACTTTTAATAGCATTTCAACACTTGTCTGTTCTTTAAACAACATCGTCTTTCTAGCTGGAATATAAATGCCTGCTGAAAATTTCCACATCTTTTATATAGTCAGGCTGTTGGTCTAGTATTTCCTGATAACAGAAAGTTGGTTGGCAAATAGGAAGTTATCTGAATTGTTCAAGTAGCTCTCCTATTTGAGATAAACCCTTATTCAGCAACTTGTTTTCCATTTGTTAAAACAAGCCAGATAAGGCTCTCTTGCTGAGATTATCTCACCTCTTTCAGAGGATTCCAAACTAATCATGTGCCCGGGCACATTCTGCAGCCAAGCCTTATGTAACAACAATTTTCTGCCTTGCAAATGAGGCATGAAAATTTAGGCAAATATGCTTGGAAACCTGTAGATTAAAACAGGAAAAGATAATATAACTAGTTTGTTGAACTAGATAAGATATGAGAGAGAAGCCTCAAGGGATCCCGTTGCAGCAGACTGATGAAGAAGATTCTCAAAGATAATGAGCCAAAAATTCAAAAGCTTCTCTGAGAAAGGAAGGAAGAGTTTTTTTCATATTGTTCCTTCCTTACACAAGCACTTTTGCCTAGACCTGAGAAGTATTACACCTTTGGAATAATCTTACCAGAAGAAAAGGTAGATTTTATGGTTTATGGGCGATATCGACATTCTTGCATACTTTACCCATTCAGTGCTTGGGGCAAATTTGTGAAAAGCACTTTATTATCTCCATTGTTTTAGTCTTGAAAAGAAAACAGAGAGATTGAAATAACTTCAGTGGAGGAGCCTGGACATGAAGCCCCATTCATCTGACTCCCACACTGTGCTTTTCCTAATGATACTGTAAATTCCTTGGAAGCACATATGGGTCCCAATTGGATTGAGTTTATTGTTCTTGGAACATTATTTCACTAAATCAACTCAGGACTGAGAGAGGTAAATGACCAGGTCATCAATATTTATGATACATTCTGCACATCTCAATTAATCCTCAAAATAATCCCCTGAGTAGGAACAATTATTACTAACATTTACAGATGACAATATGGAGGCTTAGTGTAGTCAAGATTGATCATGTCCACACAGCAGATTGGTGATCAAAAAAAGAAATTCAAACTTATGAACACTTGGTACTAGTTTCCAAAGTTTTATCCATTCTTCTTACATATATATTAGTGTTAACGAAGGGTAAGTTGGGGTCCTGCTCCCTGCCACCACCCTCTAGGCAAAATTCCAGAGGCAAAGATTTGGTAATAAAGGAAAGGATTCTTTATTGAAATCGAAAAGCCTCACGATTTTGGAATAGCAGCTTTCCATAGGAATTAGTCACTTTGGCCTATCAATTAAGGCTAAACTCTTTAAGTCTTCAGTTATAGCTTTAATCACTTAACCTCTCAATTAAGGCTAGCTAACCCCTGACACCTGGGTTCTCCTATCATTCTCCCTGTTTTCAGTTATCTTTTTTTCTTTTTTAAGACTTTATTTATTTATTTTTAGACAGAGAGGAAGGGAGGGAGAAAGAGAGGGAGAGAAACATCGGTGTGTGATTACCTCTTGCGTGTTCCCAACTGGGGACCTGGCCCACAACCCAGGCATGTGCCCTGACTGGGAATCCAACTGGTGACCCATAGGTTCACAGGCTGGCGCTCCATCCACTGAGCCATACCAGCCAGGGTTAGTTATCTTATTTCTATAGGATTAGTTTACAAACTAAAACAACATAAGATACAAAAGCTACACAGTTTTGGAAGAATGGCAGGCTTCTGCCTCAGAGCTCATCCCCTTTAGAACACCCAAAGACAGAGGTGGATTAAGGTTGGTTGAGGCTCCAGGCTCAGAAGAAAATATTTAAACATGCTATCAGGTTTTACCACTGATTGTAAACTTGTACGTAATTAAACTTGCACATATGAAACCAAACTTGGTGTCGTTAGAAAAAAGTATAAAGTTGGGGTTTTGCGGGGCCCTTCAGAAGTTGGGGCCTAGGGCACACACCCGGTGCGCCCATTAAATCTGCCTCTGCCCAAAGAATAAACCTGTCACCCTCTGTCAGGCCAGCCCGGTTTTAGGCTGAGCCTAGAGTTCCTTCCCATCCAAAATGCTGTCCCTTGGGAAATGCAGGCAGCTGCAGCATGATCATCCAGGAATCTTCAAGGAAGAAGAGCCCAAGAACTAGAGAGAGCCAACCCAGGAGCCAGAGAGCCAGGGAGCCAGTCAACTTATTTCCATGCACTCTGGTGGCATTCAGCTTCTCAGTCAATCCCACCATAATCTGCTTACCATTGCCTTAGCAAACTCCTCCCACAGCACCTCCCTACTTCTCCCCAGTGATCTGATCAGATCTCTCTGTATTATTAGTGAAGCACTGAGGTTTTAACCACCCAATCAGATGGCCCCCTTGACCTTCTGCTACCGACTGAATATTTGTGTCACTCCAGCCCTTCCCCTATTCCAATTCATATGTTGAAATCCTAACCCTAAGGTGATGGCACTAGAGGTGGGGCCTATGGAAGTTGATTTGGTCTTGAGGGTGGAGCCCTCATGAATGGGATTAGTGCCCTTATAAAGGAGACCCTAAAGACCTCTTCTTTCTTTCACCATGTTAAGTTATAGTTAGAAAGTCGTCGTGAAACATCAAATGTGTTAGTGCCTTAATCTTGGACTTCCCAACCTTTAAAACTGAAGAACAAATTTCTGCTGTTTATAAGCCTATGACATTTTGTTATAGCGGGCTGAAGGGACTGAGATGTCATATATTCTTGCTGAAAACATCCCCGTCCTTATGCTGTGTGATTTTCTCTGACCATGGTTATCCTCATAGGTCTCTCACCACTGTTTAAAAAATAATTTTCATTATAACATATCTCCTGCAAATCAAAAAGCAGAGCGAGTAACGTTACAAATATTCATGGTAAAAGCAACAATTTGATTTCCTGTTTGCTTTGGATTTTTTAAAATAATATAAAATATAACAAATACTTGTTAAAATTCCCTTTCTTACTTCTTTCCTATTTTATTCCCCTCCCTTTTCTGAGGCAACAGATATCTTGAAGCTGCTATTTCAATTCAATGTAGTTCTCATTCACCTTTATATACTTACACTGCAGTTAATAAAATATATGTCTATACAATGTTAATTTATTTGGTTATAAACATTAATAAATGTATCATTTAGATTGCTTTGTGAAACTTCCCAAAATTCTATTTTTTGTGACTTCTTCATGTTGACACATATAGCAAGAACTTATTGTTTATAGTGCTGAACTATATAGTACTACAATTTATCAATGTTTTATTAATGGTAATTTTCCAAATATTTGCAAAATTTTTTAATTTGTATTGCTGCCGATGAAGAGGCACATTTTGATTTTTTAAAAAAATTTTGCCCTTATATTAAGAAAACCTTCAAAAGTTTATTAGATTAAAATGTTCTGCAGAGATTTTCCATGAGGGTAATTATATTGTCTGCACATGATGAGTTTTCTATATATTCTGATTATTACACCCTTGTTCTAGCTTTGCCCCTCAGCTAGGATCTTCAGTACGACATTAAATAATAGCAGCAATATGGTCATTTTTAAATTGCACTCTATTTTAAAGGGTATACTTTTAAAGTTTCATCATTTAACGTGATGTTTGCTACAGGTTTTTGGTAGAATACTTAATCAAATTAGAAAATGTTCCCTTTCATTCTTTGTTTACTGTTTTTCTTTTTCTTTTTTTAAATTTGTAATTGTTGAGTTTTATCCAATACACTTGCAAAATCTTTTGAGCTTCTTTTAATCTTCAGTTTTCATGATCAATTCCTTTTGGAGGCTTCAACATGTAAGGGCCCCAAACCTTGGCATGACCATTCATCCTCATCAGTGATTCGTAACCCACTCCATGGGCATGAATGGAGAATTAAAACACATACATTCAGACTCCAGGTTGAGAGTCTGAATCAGTTGTTTTAGGTGGGATTTTGGCTTTGCTACTTTTAAAAGCTTCTTTAGATATTTTTACCCAGAGTTAGAAGTACTGTCACAAAGGTACTTAAAACATGGTTGTGGTAAGAAAGTGATAGAGCAAAGGATGTATTCTCAGAATAGAGTATATTTTTCTTGAAAAAATGTGTTATTCACTCTTATAAGTGCTCTCTGTCTCTCTCTCTCTTTCTCTCTCCAGTGACAACTTCTTCCATGACTGTATCTTTTAAAAAAAATTATTCAATTTATTGTGGTGACATTGGTTAATAAAATGTAAATTTCAAGTGTACTTTTTTATAATACATCCTCTATATATTGTACTGTGTGTTCACCACCCAAAGTCAAGTCTGCTTCTATTACCGTTTACCCCCCCCGCTTACCCTCTTCCCCCTGCCCTTCCCCCTTTTCCCTGCTCTGGTAATCAGCATGCAGTTGTGTGTGTCTGTGAGGAGGTGGTGTTTTTCGTTTTTGTTTTTTTTCTTTTTTCTGCTTAATTCCTTGATTGTATCTTATAGGATGTAGGATGGGACTTCCAAATGACCAAACTATGTCTGACTAGGTGCTTTTAGATTGCCTTAACATGGAAATTTAACTGTGTTGATTTTATTCTATGCATTTGCTACAGATAAAATATTTTCTTCATGTTCTGGGAGACTTTAAATATTATCCTTTTCTTTCCCTCAAGCAAGTACTTTTTTTCCAGAAAAGACTCATTTTGGTCTATGGAGACAAAACAAGCAAAGAAGGCTTGGGGAAAGTATAAGATTAAAAAAAAAAATATATATATATATATATAGTTAAACCAGTTACTACCTCTGTGGACCACAATAATGGGGTGGAAAAAGGGATCTCCCTTCCCTTGAGAAGATTAAAGGGCACTTTGTGTAAATATGGGCCACGGCATCACCGTGGAGATTGTTTAAAACCCAGAATCTCAGACCCTTAACTCAGAACTACCGGCTTGGCGTTTGCTGTTTAACAAGATTCTTGGTGAACATATGTCCACTAAAGTTTGAGAAACACTGGTCAAATCAGGCAGCATTTCTTAGACTTGGATGCATGACATTATCACAGGGGCAGGGGTGGGGAGGTGTTTAAAAAATGAAATGCTTGGGTCTTCTCCAGAGATTCCGATTCAGTTGGCCAGGGGTGGGGTGTACTGGAATCACCTGGGGAGGAATTAGCTCCAGTTGATGGAAAGGAAAGTGGGTCTTAGTATATATCCCTCGTGACCTTCGGTGGGCGTTAATATTCAAGAAGTTAGTGGGGAAGTTGAAGAGAACTCTAGGGATTTTTAAAAATGGGGGAAACTGATGGCTGATGATCCTTACTGCTGTTTCGCTGCTGGGATTCCTGTACAAAAGGTACCTCCCCAACATTTTTTTTCTTTTCTTTTTTTCTTTTTTGCATGAAAGTTACACATTTAGAATAAATGAAAGGAAAGTGTCAAGAAACAGGAAATTTTTCTCTGAGAGGACTCAGGCTGAGAATATGAATACAGTAGTTCGAAGATGTAAATTCACCGAGAATACACAGTGACACTGTTAGGCTTAACATTTTAGATTGACTGAAACCTGGATTGGAATCCTTTTTTGTTTCCATGTATCATGTATTTAAATATTTATTGAGCACCAGCTGTATGCCAATTGCTTGTCTGTGTACTGAGTAGTTGACAAAAAGACAAAAAATTCTTGTCCTGTTAGAAGTTTCAAAGAGTAGCTCATGTTCAGTTGCTTAAGTCCTTACTCTTAATGGTGTGACAATAACAGCATGCCAATGAGAGAAACTGTCACTAGGACTTTCGTGCTATGGATGAAGCAGTGTCTCTACATGTAGATACTTGTTTCAGGTTATGAATCTGAAGTTGTAGTCTGAGTCACAAAGAGGATATCAGATGTTTCTTATGTCTCATGTGGAGAGTACATGAGATAGTACGCTGATCTCTGATCTGTATAAACTGTCCCCATAAGAGTGTGTGGAATCCATTTAATTATGGTATCTTTATTGTTGCTCTGCCCTAAATGATCCTAGAATATTACAAAAAGCAGGGGAGAGGTTCTTGAAAGGAGTTACCCTTTGTCCCAAGTCTGCAGTTTCTAAATAAAATCATACTTTCGTGTATTTGACTGAATTCTCTAAGTCATGCGATTTCAGTCGTGATTTAGTTAAGAATTTCAATTTCCTAGGTATTTTAAAACACGTCAGTTATATACGGGAAATGTTAGTACCTATAGGGCTGTGAAAGAAAGATATATATATATATATATATATATGTTTATATATATATAAAGAATCTGCAATTCTAGAGATAAAACGGTTTCAGATGTGTTGTGTAGTCTTGTCATGTTCAGGACCTAAACCTTGTATAAATCCATTTTTTTCAAGTTAAGTAATTAAAAAAAAATCTAATTCCCAGGTTTTAGTCATTCATTTCTCAGTCACTTTTTATAATGGCAAAATTTAGTATATTTAATTTCTGGCTCAATCAGTCATTAAAATGCATACCTTTACTGCTTTTTCTCTTTTATATTATTTTTTGAAGCCCAACATGCATTTAAAATGTATTTTCTTTACATTTTATTAAACAATATCAGTTCTTCTATAGTTTTCTTTCCAAGTTGACAAACAGAATTATCTTTTATTCAGTACAATATCACCATATAATTTTAGTTGTATTATTAAGCATGAGAGGAATAATCTTTCTTGTTCATTTTTGGATTATTTTGTAAATCTCTTCACAATCTCATATAAGATTAGTACCCAATCATACTCTCTGCAGACTTAAATCCTCTCATTTTTCTTTTGTACCTCATTTCAAACACTGCTTGAGCCAGCTCTGCAGAAGTTCTGTTTGTTTCTTTCTCATGCATTTCATGATAATGTTATGCTTCCTCCTTTGCAAGCATCCTTTCCACATAGAATGACATTCTTAGCATCTTGATCCTGCTTCGTAATCATTGAAACATTACTGAGTTCTTTCTTCCTTCTCTACTAACTTGGTCTTTTCTGCCAAGTTCCATCTACCTCTATAACCATACTCGCCACCTGTCCTGACTAAAATTACTCTCATTATAGTAATAATAGTACCAATGAGATACAACTGGTTTGCAGTTTTGCTTCTATGTTTCACTCTCTGTATAGATGAATTCACATTCTCTTGTTTCATGAAATTTGTAGCTTTCAGGGCTAGGCATTGTGACCCACATAATTTTGCTAATGTTCCAATTCTGAGTATGAGGTGCTACTCTTGAACATATTGACTGAATACTTTTAAAGGAAGAAATACAGTTAGAAGAAAAGTGCACTTATTATGATATTAAAAATTTTAATATGCCTTCACTTTTTGAGTATAAATTGATTTTGGAAGGCTAGGGTAGATATTTTGACACTTTCCAAAGTAGTCCTAGGACTTTGTATAACTGTAAATAGTATCTGCCTACCCTGAAAAAGGTATCAAAAATTCCTAACATGCTTGTCATGAACATTATTTTTTCTTCTTCTGTTAACAAGAAAAGGCTCATATTCTATGACTAAAATGTTTCTGTGTAGTCTACAAACTTAATACCCGGTTTTTAGATAGGGTGTTTTGAAAATCTACTTTTACTCTCAAATTACAAGGCCCTTAAGAAGCTATTTTCAAAGTTCTATAAATAAAGTTAAACTCATGTTTCTGAAGATTTATTGGGTAAAGAGAAGGGGTAGGAGGCAATATTGAAAGTAAAGGGTAGAAAGAGTAGTGTCATATAAAAGTTACTAATCATATTCCTCCTATTTTTTCTCTACGTGCTCTATAGATCTTTTAGTTCTATTTTTTTCCCCTGGAATAATTGCAAGGGTGCCAACGGGCTATCTCCTGTGCTCGATGGTCCATCATTTTTGATGCCTTCTAGCTTCACTGTTTCCTCCTTCCTAGTTCCAGATAGTTATGGTGATGACCTCCAATACTGACAATGTCCAAAACTAACTCCTGTACCAATGAACATATCACCCTGGCTTCTGGGGCTCCACAGAGTCAACATCTATAATTTAAAATTGGCTAACTGCTACTACTGATGTCAGTTTCCTCTGAATCTGGGCCAAGAGTCCCAGTGGTCCAAGTTATCTCCCCAGAGAGGCATTCCTGATTATCTTAGTAAGAATGACTATTCTTTTGTTTTCTATATTGAAAATATAAAGCATTTATCTTGTTCATTGCACCAATGACAGACATAGTACAATATATGAATGAATGAATGAAGATCACCTATGCATTTTATTAAGTATACCTATTATTAGGCTTTGTCCTCAGTGATTATGAATCATTGTCTGGAGTTGAATCTAGGAGACTGGTTTTTACTAAGTGCTCTCATATGATTCTGCAGGTGATCTATCTAGGGACCATGGGTTAAATAACACTGCTTTAGGAGCAATAAATACGGGACTTGGCCAAATTTTACACATAAATTGGGTTCTTCCTTTGGAAACAACAAAAAAAAAATTAAAGGAACACCAGGAGGAAAATGATTCATGGATTTACTTAGTGGTTTACTTACATCTATCTGTACCTAATTACATCATTTATTATAGAAATGCCGATTTTAAATCAAGAACTATTTTCATTAGAAATGAGTAACCGAATGGTGAGCAATCAGAGGCA
The DNA here is from genome assembly GCA_004026545.1 of Mormoops blainvillei. Classification (NCBI taxonomy): domain Eukaryota; kingdom Metazoa; phylum Chordata; class Mammalia; order Chiroptera; family Mormoopidae; genus Mormoops; species Mormoops blainvillei. The sequence goes on from PVJD01002086.1 coordinate 24,803, forward strand.
AAGTTCCAGCCCTGGCCCTTTTTTTTCTTTTGTTACCTAATTATCATTTCTGAGTTGTTTTTCTACTTGGGAGTAATGTTGCCCTATGTACTTTTGTGGCTACAATGGCCACTCACTTTTTAAAAATCATTTTACCCAAGCTAATGCTACCCTACACTTCGCCATTTATCTCACAGCACATCAATCATTCACATTTTGCATTTTAACTTTTGTTAAATTTTATTTCACTAAATTGTATTTTAGTGCTGAATATGATGGAAACCTATCTAGTTAAGATGTTTATATGCTACATTTAAAAGTTGTGAATTTTTTTTTTGAGCTCAGTTTCCCTGTGGGTTACACTAACCCAAACTTTCTGACATTTGCTGTGAGTTTCTATGGGGCCACTTGTGTTTTAAAGTAATTCTGCCGTTCTAGTCCTCTTTGACAGTATTTTGCAAACTATAACGTGCAAAAGAATTACCGATTAAGAAGTTGTTGGGTGTGGCTTGAGATTCAGCATTTATAACAAGCTCCTAGATGCTGCAAGTCTACAGACCACACTCTGAGTAGCCAGGCTCCAGGGGACCCAACAGTTGCTTTTATAGACACAAAGGCATTGATTTCAGGAATCATAATCTTTTTCTAGAAAGAGAGTTCTCCCTGGATTCATAAATGTGTGAATAATCACTCTGAAGAAAAAAACTTTTTGGCTTTTTAAAAATCATCTTGACTGCATACAGTAATAAATTTAATCACACAAGTTTTGACTTACGACCTATATACTCTTCTCAGTTGGATGGTGTTCGTTCTCAAGATTTTACTCAAATTTTAGTCTCTTCCAGTTCCTTCAACCTCTGAATTTCGATTATTCATTGTTTCTCATTTTAATTACTGTAAAATCTCTTAAGTGTTTCTTTTTCTCTTTAGTCTTTCCTCTCTTGCGATTCACTGTCCATTTCCCAACTCTTACTTCCTCTTCCTCCTCCACTCTCCCACGTACAATGTCTTCTGATGCGCTTAACACAGGTGCGGCCGGAACCTAAGCCAGGCAGAGGGCAGAGTGTGCGAGGGTGAGCGTTCATTCTACGTAGCAGTACCTAACTCTCGGTGGGCCCCGCGGCACTGCCGTGGCTTACCCCTTTGACTTCAAAACAAAAGCTGGCCACTGTGTACCGCTCACCCCCTGGATGCGTCATTGCCCCTGCCATTAGACAACTCTGCCCAAGGCCAGTGGGGACAGGCGCACCCCTATGCTACCATCATGGCCTTAGAGGACGGCAGGGAATGAAGACCGTATATGCTCAGTATGCTTTGGTGACTCCAACAAGAGTTTCTCCTTTCTCCAACAGCATGATGGGCTGTGCTTGAGTGAGACTGGCAGGCGGGGAAGGGTTTGAGTAAACATCATAGCGTTGTCATTTTTCTGACTTGAAGCCTTGAACAGCATGTGTGAGTTCCCACCCCGCTGGCAGGAAGAGATGACCAGATATGCGCGGTTGACACAGAGAAACATCCCAAGGAACTTCCTAAATACTTATTTAGAGAGGAGCCCCTAACAACAGAGTGCGCCCCCCCTACCCAAGCTGATGTGTTCCAGAATGTTGAGATTTATGGAGTAGTATTAAATAAATGTAACACAATTATATACACAAAAGCTTTCAACCTCTGAGTCCTACATGCTGCCTACATATTCCCAGGACCTATCCATGTCTGGTGGATAGTAGATGCTATTAACTGTTTCTTAAACAAATTTAAGTAGCTAATTAATTTTTCTCTGCATTGTATTCCACAGATTTCCTGGGTTGACTACCTAACAAGGAGATTGACAACCAGAAATGATGTCTTTGCTTAAAGAATTTTTGGTTAACAGTATCTAGCCTTTATTTCATTGATGTAAAAATATTGAGTGATCTTTATTCTAAATCTGAAAAAAAAAAGAAAATTGAAAGCTTCACAGAAATGGCTTATATCTATTCTTTCTCAAAGTGTGTTTGGCAAAGCCCTGGAGTTCAGCAAAGTTGTAGGGGACACTATGGGAAATGGAGGACCAAAAAGGGTTAAGCGGAGCTCTGCGTTCCCCATCTTATTTCAATCAGATTAGATCCACTTTTTCCTATTTTATATGTTGGATTACCAAGTAGAACTCCACTGGGAAGGGGGATCTGCTGGAAATAATAAACAAACAAACAAACAAACAAACAAATGCAATGATTGACAGGATGCTGGAGTGTGCTTTGGTTGTATTAGTTTCCCTTGGGCTGTTCTACAAAGTATGTCCCCACTTTTGTTTGCTACCAGCAGGGCATTACAGGATCTTCCACTGGGCAACTCCCTCGTGTTGACAGAGCTCCAGCAGCTTTCACAGGAAGCTGGGCCTCTGTACACTGTGTATGTGAGGAAGCTGTGTGCTCTCAGATCTCAGTGTAGCCACTGAATTAATTTGGTTACTTCTGAAGAGAGGTGGTTCCATGAAATATTAACCAGACCTAGCTTTAGGGATAAAGGCTTAATTCCTGCTGTGTCATCAGCCCTTTTGAACATAAAACTATTCAAGTGCTGGGAAGTTTCCTTTTGTCAGTACTATTCTTTCTGGTTTTTTCTCTAGTTTGTCTAAGTGAACTTGTAATAAAAGTTACTGAACATAGAGGTCAAGTTCATCAGGGGACTTTTTTTTTTTTTTTAAGAGAGCATATTACCTACCACTGCCTGAATATCTGTTTCAAATGGTTCTTTGGAATGCCGATGTTTAGACATTGGCAATGAAAGAGGGTGTTAGAAAACAGGATAGATGAAAATTAGCAAAGAGGTAAGAGGAGATAGAAGGACAACAAAGATAATTTGGAGGCCCCCAAGTAAGGAAAAAATAGATTTTGAGAAGGGGAGAGAGTAATACTGCAGATAGTTTGTGCAAGAGAAGAACTTAGAATTCATGGATTTGGCAGTGTGTAGGTCATTGGTGACATTGACAAGGTGGATTTGTCATGATGGAAGCCTGATTGAAGTAGGCAGAGGAGAAAATAGGAAGAGAAATCGGAGGTAGGGATAACAAGCCACTCTTTAGAGAAGTTTAGCAGCATAGAGGGATAAAGACATGAGGCAGTAGCATAGCTGTAAAGTGATGTGTACCCAAAGGAGAGTTGTTTTGTAAGATGAGGGTGTGTTATAGCTGCTTCTACTCTGATAGAATTACCCAATAGGGAGAAACAAGACGATGGGCAGAAGAGAGGGAGGATATTGCTAGAAAGATATTCTTGAGTAGAGAGAGGGGAAAGCCTCCAATGCACAAGTGGGAAGATTGACCTTAAATAGTGTACCGATATTTTGTTTAAGCTAAAGAAGTAAGGACAAAATATATGGGTTCAGATGTAGGCAGGTTAGTAGATGGGCAAATGGAGCATCCCTTCTGATTGTTTCTGTTTTCTCAGCAAGAGGGGAGAAAGTGTTGAAAGTTTGAAGAAACAGAAGAAAGTATAAAATTGTTTTCTAGAAAAGCAGGAGAAAGGATGAATTAGGGAAGATAAATAAATTACTATGTGGCAATCTGATGTAATGAGTTTGTACCTTTCTCCTACCACGCTTAGCTACATGGGAATATCACAGAATATATGAAGAAGTTTATTTCATCCAAGCTTGGAATCTTTCAAGGCCAGTGAAATGATAGAAAGAGGCCAGAGAATTTAGAGCATATGTTGAGAGGTGGGTCTAATGATACATAGTATAATATAAACTGGGTAGGGAGAAACTAACTTGCAGAATGAGAGGCATAAAATATTATTAGGATCAATAGAGGGTTCTGGTGTTTGTAAAGGAATGGGAATACAAAAGGGAGTAAATGTAAAATAAAGGAGATAATTATGAGACAATGGATGTTCACAATTGAGAAGATGAAGGAGATGCCTGTTCTGATAAGGTAAGTTTGAGGCATAGCTGAGAAAAAGATCATTGGAGGAAAAGAAGTCAATGCCAGTTGATGCTAGGGTGTCGGGAAGGTCTTGTATGTGAATGTTTAAATCAGGAAGAAATAAGTCAGAAGTTGTGTTAAGTCAAATTGGCTAAACAATCAAACCACTGAGAAATCAAGGGAAAGACTTAGGAATGAATTGATAGCACAATGAGGATGACTAGGTGATATGGATAATGACACGAGATTCATCATGGCAGAAGCAATGGGTGATTCTGGAGAGAAAAGAGAAAAAAATGGTTTGGAAACAGCAATAAGGAGAAAATAGTATTTACTCTACCTCCATTTCTTATTTCTAGATAGATGGGATGACAGTTTCAATGACTAATACTTTGGTTTCCAATCTTATGTGCTAAAAGACAGGCTAGTGAGCGTATTTACCTCTGTTCTGTCTTCATCAGAAGAGAGATGATGACCTACAGCAGTAATGCTATGAATGAAGCAGAGGGTACAGATTTGAGAAATGTCAAAGAGTTCAGCTGGAGGTCTTAGCAGATAGGTCTATAAGCGCAGAGAGAAGACTGACATGAGGGTGTAAAGGATGTCAAGAGTGAATTTAAGTTTCAGCTTGGGCAAGATAGTGAGGTTCCTCAAGACCAACAATACTAGATCAGAATTAATTAAGGGAGAGTAATGACCTCTACTTTTAACTTGTTGAATATAAATGCCATTAGAAATTTAGGTAGAGAGGTCTAGGAGAAAATCTGAATTTCTCAGCAAAGGATCTGGGTTAAAGATTAGATTTGGGAGTCATCTCTCTATATATAGTAGTTGAATTATGATGGTAAATGCAGTTACCATGAGAAAGTTTCTTTAGGCAAGAGGAATAGGTTAAGGTTTATCTCATTTTTATTCCTCTGAAGTAGTTCCGCATTCATCTTTATTGATGCTACTTTACTGATGTAATAATATTCCCATTTACTTCTATATTTAGCCTGAAGGAATGTTACTGCCAAAGCTTTCTTTTGAAACAAGGAATAAAGACCCACTCAGAGTTGCTCAGGTTAAAAGGGAGTGAGAGTTATTATAAAGATGCAGAGGAACAGGTATTGACACACAGTAAATTTCAAGTGAAATGGAACCAGAAATAGTTAAGTCGAGAAATAAGATGGATCTCACCCTCAAGAGTCTCGAGGACTCTCTTGTCTCTCTGCGTGAGACTGCTGTGTTCTTTCCTCTGTTCATCAGCTTTCTTTCTGCATTTATCACGTGCTTGCATATGGCCCATCCACAACTGTTGAATATACACGACCCCTTAGACTGACAAATTCAGAATTGTAAAACAAGAATAGATTGGCCCAATCAATCTTTTCTCACCATATTATAGGTCTCAGACCAGCTAATGGATGGGACTCATTGGGAAACCTCTGGTCAAATCGTCTGTGGGACAAATGGGCAAGTGAAGCCCTGGGTTTCATGTGGACCCCATGGGCCTCCTATAGAACCCTGGACATAAAATGTAAGTAATATATTGCAATCCTGCTGCTTCTAGATGTTCAACATTTTTAATGGTACTAAATAAAATCAAAGTTATATCTTTGAATTTCTTATTCAAGGGGCAAATGGCTATAATTATAGCTGTAAGCTTTAATTATAAGAGCTAAATCTGGTGGAGATTAATACTGATGCTGTAGTGTGATGCCAGTGTGGACATGGCCAGGAGGGTTATGGTGCATTATTATGCTAATATGATCATTGTTTGGCCCACAGAATAATTTCATCTATGCTAATTTACTTTACTGGACTTTATTAGATATTAGTGTAATTCCTTACCAAAGATTTCTGTTTATTTTTTCCCATTAGTTAACCATATTTATTGATCGGTTCCTTCTTGTACATAATTCTAATCACTTTGAGGAACAACAAAAGACCCATCATCATTTCTTTAATACTCATTTGTTTTGCTGAGAGAGGATTAAAAACATGTTTGGAAAACTACTTGGAAAATTTTATTAGATTATATGAGATTAATATAGATTAAACAAAATATAACTAACTGCTGTGGTAATATGAAATTAATGTAATCAGGTTTTTTTTCAAAGTTCAAAAAGAAAGCAAAATGTGAAAAAAATATATGTAGAGTTCAAAGAAATAGGAACTAAATTCTATTATTCTCAGTAACAAATAAATAAGAGTGTTATGCTCAGTGCTACCTTGGAATTAGAGAGAATTTAATTGGCTAGAATATTTGAAAATTTTTGAAAAAGTGAACAAATATTTCACTCTGCTAATTTGACTTCTATTCTTCTGAGATCCTAGCTGTATCGAGTCATCTTCCTTAACCTTACTCATCAGTTTTCCTTCTCTGCTTTTTATGGACATTACAATGTCAAAAGTAGAGGAGATGATGTATTTTTATCATATTTTAATACAGTTTGTCCAATGTTTTAAAGTATATATTAAATTCTGTGTTAGAATAGGGATGATTGAACAAATATATGTTAATTATGTGTTGCTGAGTGACAAAATGCCCCAAACTGAAGCTGAAAACAATAAACCTTTATTAGTTAAGAGTTTCTGTGGTTGAGTAGTTTGAGAGTAGCTAAGCTCAGCCTTTCTGACTCATGTTTTTTTTCCTGAGGTTGTATTCATAATGTTGGCTGGGTCCATAATCATCTGAAGACCTGACTGAGGCTGATAGATTTGCTTCCAAGATGTCTTACTCATATAACGGTTGGCAGGAGGTGTCGGTTGCTTGCTAGCTGTTGCTAGGAGTCTTCAATTCCTTGTTGGGTATTGTCAAGAGAACTTGGCCCCTATGTTGAATGCTCTAGAAAGGTGTAATTCCTCATTTCAGGGCTGCCTGAGTATAGTTATGACATGGCAACTGGCTTTCCCAGAGCAAGTGATCCAAGAGAGCCAAGTGAAAGTCACAGTGTCTTTTATAACCTCGCCTTAGAAGTTGCATACTGCAATTTATTTAGTATTCTGGAGTTTACACCCATCAGCTGTATTCAACGTTGAAGAGACTAAACACGCACTTAAATCCTGGGAGGTGGGGGTCTTCTGGGAGACTATCATAATAGCCTTTGCAAAAATAAAGCCATAAAACTCCTGACTCAATCATAAAATACTCTCAGACAGAAGCCCCCTTATACAAGCCCGTCTTATTTTACTAGAGGTCTGCTAGAATCATGCTTCTCTCCACTTTGGAAGAAGACAAGCAAGGGCTGGGCAGAGAGAGAGGTTGCTTACTTTCCCAAGAACATTTTGTAATATGGCAGTACTATTACTGGTAGAGACAAAGGGTTCCAAACTTTATTGACTTTTCTACCTCTATAGCAGAAATGTGTAATGTATATATTCTTAATAAATGTATATTTATTTATACGTTATATACCCATGACAAAGTCAATTCACATACTCAATATTATTGACTTTTTTTCTTTTCTTTGGTAAAAATTAATATAAATAGGTTTTGCTATTTTCTCCCATAACTTAATGAGTGATTTTCACATCACACACCTCAATATGTAGACCTCTTGTCTACATGATGATAAGATGAAGATCATTGTTTCACATGATGACAAAATGAAGAAAAATAAGAAGCAGTGTGCGATAAAGAATTCAAAGAATAGTGGTCAAAATGTCCATCTCATAAGAGAAGATAAGCAAGGTGTGACTTATTTCAGTGGGTTTTCTTCTTTACCTACTAGTGGCAAATCTCTCCCATACTTACCTTTCGTTTGTACTCTGTGGTTTTAGAAACTGAACACAGTATTTGACAGTCCAGTATTTCTAGAAAATCTATAGACAGTATTAATTCTTCCTGTAGTTTTTCTCATGTAACAAAGTTAGAAATCTCATATGTAAATTGGATGATGTCATAAACGTATTGAATATCGTAGAGCAATAATTGTCAAGGCCTCAAAGTAATTAGGTTTGAGAACTATTTGGAAAAATTGTAATATCACACTTCTGTCTCAGTGTGTATCTATTGCCTGACTTATGGGCACCAAAAAAAAAAAAAGAAGAAAAAATGAAAACAATATCTTTAATACTTACCTCTTCCTCTGGTCAACCTAGGATTTAAAACAGAGAAGTAAGTAAAAGAGAATCTCTTGACCATGGACTTTGTTTCTACAAAGTTATGCTCTTCCTATGAATAAACAAACCCCAGAGGAATGCAAAAATTACTAAATGACTCCAAAGTAAAATTTTTTCATTCTGTTTATTTAAATGTGCTTTTTATAGATATGGCCCCTTGTGGTAACATCTCTAATGCATTTTAGAAATCAGACAACAGCATTAGCCTTTATCTGAATGTTAGCATATCTCCAAATGTGACATACAGAAATGCTACTTCTTCATTGAGTAGTCACAGTTAATGCACTTTAGATAATCGTATGTGTTTGCAAAACTCCCGAAGTGGATAGATCCACATTCAACCAGAATTACTTGGTGTATAATTTAACTTTAAAACCTCTGGGATTATGAAATATAATTTAACCAGGATGGCAGATTTTCTTGGCAAAGTAAAAAAGTCAAGGAGAGCTTAGTGCCTTCTTTTTATGTGTTTTTTCCTCTAAATGCAAAAAACATTCAGAAAGAATACCAGTTTGTATCCTTGTTCAGCTTGAGGCATCTTTCTCTCCTATTGTCTAAAGACAGTTATTGATTTTAATGTGTAACTTTCTCATTATGCCTTTTTAAACTGGAAAAATATATTGTCCTGGAAATGGTGGTATCTGTAAAACATATGTTCCTCTTTATATTTTAAAATGCTACAAAGATTAGGGAGAGAACTGGTGGGTATAGAAATTCTTTATAGGTTTCACTTTCAAAAGAGAAATACTGTTGTTTCTGGAGTTTAACTGCATGAGGAAAAAAATTATCCTGGTTTTAGAAATTTAGAGAGAAAATATGCTGAAATGATCACAAGAAACCTTCTTAAAGAAGTGGGTGATGATGGATATTCTGCTTCCTTAATTTTTAATAATCTTATTAATTTTATAATGAGAAAAAAATGTAGAACTGAAAACAGTTAGGAGTGAGGTAATTCATGATAGTGCCTATAATGTGAAAATCACATATTTTAAAATTAAGATAACTGGGAACCAAAGGGGTCTTGGAGACCTAACCCAGAATTTAGAAACCAAATAAGGCAAGTGTGAGTTTGGGCTTCAGAACTGAATACTTTGTCTTTGATGATTGTAGGCAAATTTCAGGATAGATGGTTATGCAGAGCCAGGCTATAAATGGATTGTAGTTACTCCCCTGAGTAGTTTCATTTTCAGATAAATTTAGAGAAATCCTGAATCTCTTCCTGAGTGAACATCAGTAAAGCTGGGAATCCTTCCAACAGAACATAGAGGGATTTATCCAGAGCCTGAATTTCTGTTGCACTAGGAATGTCAGATAGGCACTTGGGCTAAGAACATCACTCTCAGTGAGTTTACTGGTGTCTGCAGTAAATTCTGCATTTATATGTGAGAACTTTATGACCTCAGGTCAGAGAACAGGGCTGGAATCATCTCCTGCATAGATGACAAATGATTTGAAAATAACTGGCCTTGCTAATCCTTCCACAATTGGGAGGCCCTAAATATTACAGTCTTCAAAGACAATCAGGAAAGAAAAAATAATTGACCAAAGATTAAAAAAAAAAAAAGACTCTAAATAAATTTGAATGACCAAGACTCAGAAAGAAAAAAAAGGAGAATATAGTCTATGTCAGCCACAAAGTAAGGAATGGATAAAAATAAGATATTAAATAAGAAGATATTAAATAAGATATTAAATAAGATATTAAATAAGAAGAAAGGAAGGGAAGAAGAAAAGGAAAAAAAAACAAAAATTATGAAAATGATTGAAAGTTTAAAGCTTACAGTTTAGTTTAAAGACACATATGTATATTTATATAGTATTGTTCTGTATTAATGGACCCTACTTTTGCACCATATGACTGCATTTTAAGAAATCCTTGAAAGGATTGTTACTATAAAAGTTTGGTCATAATAATGAAACTTAATTCTAGACTTGGTAAATACAGAAAGTAATGTTTTTGAGTCTAAAATCTTTACATTGCTAAAGCAAAACTAAACCAAAATATGATACAATGACCACGACTAAAACAACAAAAAAAGCTGAAATTCCTAGGACTGTAGTTGGAGAGATCTTTATAATGGGCATTTTGAAAATGTATACTGGTGCTTCAAATATGATGTCCATTGGCTTTAATTTGTTCAGTATGTATTGTGTGCATACAAAGAATTTTTGTTCTCATCCTGCCATATAACTGAGGATATACAAGGTCTGTCTGGAAAAAGTCCAGGTGTTGTTAATATAACAAGAATAGTTTGTGTGACATCTATGTAACCTGGCAGCCAAGGAGAGTGCACTGGAATGCTCACGCATGAACAATGATGACTCCACTGTACTAGTCAGTGGGGGCGGTAGACTCCATTGAATGAGGAAGTGTGCTGTGTGGCCACTGCATTCAAAATAACTGAGTGAGTAGAGCAACGAATGTGTATCAAATTTTGCGTTAAGCTTGAATGTTCCTCTGCGGAAACTATTCAGATGATTCAGAAGGCCGCAGCTATGGGCAACTAGTTATTGTCAGCTTCATCATGACAACACGCCCACTCATACATCACATCCGATGCAGACTTTTTTGGCAAAACATCAAATCACCAGGCGACTCAATCCCCCTGCAGCCCGGATTGGGCACCTTGTGACTTCTGGCTTTTCCCAGAACTAAAATCACCTTTGAGAGGGAAGAGATTTCAGACCTTCAATGAGATTCAGGAAAATACAACAGGACAACTGATGGCGATTGGGAGAACTATATGAAGTCCCAAGGTACCCGCTTTGAAGGGGATTGAGGCATCATTGTCCTGTGTACAATGTTTTTTGTATCTTGTATCTTCTTCAATAAATGCCTCTATGTTTTGTAGCACATGGATGGATACTTTCTGCACAGACTTCATAGTACAGAAAAAGAAAAGTATAGTAAGTAACATATTTTAGGCTCTTCTTGGGATTATGTCAACCTTAATAATAAAAACAGCTAACATTTCTGTAGCTTTTCATCTGTGCCTGGTGCTACCATAAACTTGTGTGTGAACTCTTTAATCCCTGTAACTACTATAGAGTCAATATTGTTATTGTCCTTATCCTGCCAGTCCCCTCAAATTTGAATGCAAACCATCTGATTCCAGAGTCAGAAGATTTTTCTACTTAGTTCTTTGTGTTCCAGTTGCAGTAGCTATTTTGGTCTTCTTTTCATTTCCTCAGATAAGTCCTGCTATTTCCCTCTTCGGCTGTCTATTCTTATTAAATTAATTATCTTCCCTCTCTTCACCTAAGCCATATTTGCTCACTTTCATGTATAATTTTAAATGATATATTATTTTTCAGAGAAGCATGCTTAATATCCTGGACTTCATCTTCCTGCCACTTAACATGATTATAATGAAATAATCTTGACCTTGGTTGTGTAATTTCTTTATCACCGTCTGTAAAGTTGATTCTTGAGGGGACTATTGGTTTTGTTTACCTTTGTGTTCCAGTTCAATGCTTTGAACAAAGTGGGGGTTCAGTAAATAGCTATCGAATGAATGAATGAAATGAAACAAGACTGAGTTTCTGTGCTTAAAAGAAAGCATAAAGTCCAGGATATTATACATGTATTTTAAAGAAAACAGAGCATATGCTTGCATTCAGTTTCAATGAAATAGAAGCTGACACGTTTTTAAAGATTAATTATTTTTTATGCCATTTTTGCTCTTCTCTGATAAACTTAAAAGCTTATAAATATGCTGTCTTTATTCTCTTATGATTAAAAATTTTTAAAAATTCAAAACAGAGACCAACCGTATTAATAAGCTTTACATTTAGTATGAATCAAACTGGTTGGAAACTTAGTAATTTTCCATTCATTGGTTAAATTCTCTGTGAATATTTCCTTTCATAATGAAACTTAATGAAGTGTTAGTTACTGGAACAAAAATTATAGCCCCAAACGAATTAATGGTCCCACCAAATCGTGCCTGCTCTAACCACAGTGCTTTTGGTGGTATGGGGACCCAGGGAGGTTTTAAACAGGCCAAAAACTGGGGGAGGGAGGCCGCTTATCATTCCCAGGAGTCCCAGCACTGTGGAAACACAAAGTAAAGATACATTTTTAAAGTTGAAACCAAGCAAAATAAAATGGAAAAAAATTACTTCACAAGACCCTAAAGCTAACTATTTGTGTAAGAATCAAAAAAATCTTAGCAAGTTTATAAGCATTAAAACCTGTTTGATCTCAGTACCATAGGGTTTCAGATGAAAAATATCTGCATTCAGACTCTGGTAAGCACACTATCTTAGGAAAAACATCCAACTCCGTAGCACTACCCTACCTTCTGTTAGCGCTGGTTTGCATTAATTTTTTCTGGTGAAGGAAGTAATAACTCCACTTACTGATATTGATATGCTAGGGAAATAGAACACATTTTGTTTTCTTATATCAATGAAAAATAAGAATAAATGCTTGAAGATATAAATATTTGTAAGAAACATTTTGCCCTGTTATGTGTTTTCAGCTCTCTTTTAGTTAATAGGAAACATTTCTTAAGCTTATTCGTAAGTATTGTGTGTGCTCACATCCCGGAAGTATGTAAACTGTTAACCAGGTTTGCAATAGTCAGTACAGTACCTGGATCTATCAGCCTGGATTTCATGCCATAGAAGTTTTTATCATTGTTAATGACTAAATTATCTGATAGATAAAGATACTCTTAGATAGTCAACTCATACCTTTATTTTTTATTAAATCATGTTGACTTAGGCTTGAATTTTTAAAAATTCATTTTATGACTCCATTTTATAATTCAATTTTATTTTGAAATGAAAAATAAATTTTCATTTATTCCAGTTGTTCCTTTGTTTTTTCTGTTCTAACATACTAATAGTATAATATTTAATTACGATGGAAGCTCTATGTGCTTTTTGGTGCTTTTTATATAAAGCAGCCTTCTTGTAATTTATCTTCATTTTTTTCTTTCTACTTTTTTTAATGGTATCTAAGTATCTTTTAACATTTTTATTAAAAATAGTTATGGAATTTTGGGCTATATTTATTTGTAAGTGTACAAAGTTTATCTGTGATTTTTTAAAGATCATATACATCAATTTATTTGAAGATAGTCTCATCTTATATCTGTTATTCAACATAATTATTAATAATTCTCTTTTTAACTCTTAAAAGTGTCCCAGCTTGGACAATAAATATAATCACCGTAGTGTTACCATCTTAAAGAAAATGTCCAGAATTTTCAAATAGTTTTACATGATAAACTCACCAGTTGGTATTTAATTTCCCTAACAACTTTCATTTACCACAAAAGCAGATGCTTCCGTTTTACTTTATACAACATATTTGCCTTATTTTAAAAAGAAAAAATATTTTTTAGCCCTAGTAGTTCCATATATTTGATCTCCACTCTTTGAAGTGCTATTTGGGCATTTAATTAGTATTCACTAACTAAATGGTTTTGAACTTATGCCATCAGGCCAGGTGAGGGGGTTGAGGATTGGGTCTTCAAACAGGAGGATATGGGGTTACTGAAGAGTTTTTTGAAATCCCCATCCCCTCCACCTTTGGCTTTTAAGACTCATTACTTCAGGGAGTTATAATTTTACCTCTCCATTATTTGGAGAGAGTAGAAACAATAACAAACATAGACAGTTTACTAAAACAAAATATTTTTCTTTGGAGGGGGCCAAATAAATTCAGTATATGTCCTAGGTCAGTCATACTACATAGTATACACTCACCCAGATTTTTTTTTTTTTATTTTTAAAAAGAATGCTCAGTTACAAATTTGAGGATGAGGGTTAAGGAATGAGTAGTCAGGAACTAAATGGAGTGATACAATAAATTATTATTATTATGGAAGCCCCAAATAAGAATTAACAGAAAAATAAAATAAAAGCTAGAAAAGAAAAATAGATCCAGGATTTGGCTAGAAGAAATGCCTCAGACAGGGTTTATATGGCTGGAAAAAATCGATGGTTTGTTCATGTTTTTTTCTTCGTCTATCCAGATTTCAGTGGGTGCTTTGACAAAATGAAAAAGACATAAAATTAGAAATAATATATATTTTGAAAATAGAAAGACTGAATAATCACACATAGAATCTAATGATAAGGAAAGGAATGAGTAAAAATATTAAAGCAACAGATTCTCTACCTAAATTTTGTGAGAGGAAGTGGAAGATTACAAAGACCACAGGAGCCAAGTTGGGAATATGAACGCCAAGGCCTTTGGCTATCTCTGAAGGTGTAAACCACATGAAGTCCTTTAATAAATTCCATTGTAGCAAAATTTCATAAGGGCATGCATTTTCTATCCCTTAGACATTGCTGGCCGAACCTGGAAGAAGCACTTGGCAAATATAAAGCTTTAACATGTAAAAATTTAAAAAAGAACAATAAAAACCTTCTTTCAAAGCATTTTCCATCCCCTTGATGTCCCTCTGCCAAGAAACAGTTCTAGCCTTGGGAGATTTCACCCTATGTATTAAAGCTTCGGCAAAGATTACTGTCAAAGTGATCGAGTGGCTGTTCTCTTGGAATTGAAATTATAACTGTGTGGTAGATGTCAGAGGTCAGCTTTTTGTCTATTGAAAATGTTCTAAGATCCTAAGTACCAAAAAATATGTATCAGGCAAGGGTAAAAATTAAGTAGATAGGTGTGGAGAAGGCTTGGGGAATTCAAGGAATACCATTTTTTGTCCCCTCCAGCACTGTATGACTCGATAGGAAGTCATAAATACTTATCAGGGAGGTAAAAATATTGGGATCTAAGTTCAGAACAAAGTTTCCCTTTCCTATTATTTGAGTGTAGCTATCTATAAATCATATTCTTCTTTACATTCTAAATAAAAAAAAACAACCCTCACATTCCAAACAGAAAACATTTTCTTGAATACATACCAGACTATTTTTTTTTCAGTTTTCTTCTTTCTTGTACAATAATATCTGAGAAGAGATTCAATCTTCTGTTTTCAATATGGTTTGACCTTTAAAAAAAAAACATTGTTCAAGTAATGGAGATAGGCTAGTCAAAAAGAATATCTATCCCAGGATGAGAAAATGCCTATGATTAATCTGTGTGGTATAGAATACACACACAAACACACACACACACACACATACACAAACATATATATACATATATATATATATATATATATATATATATATAAAATAATGCCATTCTTGTTGAAGAGGAATTGAGGGGCCAGAAACCTTATTGCTCAACCACTGTTTTGCCCAGAGGAAGCCTAGGGGCAACTTGGCTGAATATTAAGCCTTAGCAGAATATAGCTTAAAAAAAAATAAGGTTGCTGGACTAATCATACTACAATTCTTTCAACCTAAAAATGCTATTACCAGAGTCATTTAAAATAAAGCAGAATAATTACAAAGTCTTTGTGTGACTGGGTAGAAACTGCTAATTATTACTGGGATCAGCTTGTGTCTTCACAGTGACAGACAGATGTTAACCTGGTTTTAGCTTGTCCATGGCCGCGCAGGATGGAGACTACATTTCTTAGTCTCCTGAGTGCCTATGTGTAGTCATGTGACTAAGGTTTCTTATAAAACTAAGTGTTCAGTAATTTGTAACAATGTCCTAAATAACATAGAAGTCAGAATGATTTTGCACAAAAAAGCGAAACTATAGAAGAAATTTAAAATTATCGCTCTAATAGCAAAATGATCAACTAATGTCAAAAGATCATTTGAGAAGTGTTGTAAAAATCAGTAGACTATTGAGATTAAGAAGGTACAGCATGTCTTGGTCACTGGAGAATAGGGCAAGCATTGAATAATAACTCAAGTTCAAGTTTGACCAGTTTTGTTGACAACTGACCCTATATAAATGAAGGAAGAACTTGTATCTATCAAAGTTATTTGATATTTTGAGCTTATGGGACCAAACGCATGGCGGTGTTCAAGAAACAGTAAAGTCTGAGTTCCTGCAGTTTGCTGAGTTGGGTCTCAATAAATTCCAATCTAGAAAAAGTATACAAGGTCTGTCCAGAAGGTATCCAGCCATGTAATATGAAAAATAGAGACATTTATTGAAGAAGATACAAGAAACATTGTACATATGACAATGATGCCTCAGTCCCCTTCAACATAGGCACCTTGGAACCTCACGCAGTTCTCCCAGTCGCCATTAGCTGCCCCATCATATTTTCCTGAATCTCATCAACAGTGTGAAATCTCTTCCCTTTCAAAGGTGATTTTAGTTTGGGGAAAATCCAGAAGACACAGGGCACCAAATCTGGGCTTTAGGGAGGCTGAGTCACCTGAGTGATTTGATGTTTCACCAAAAAACTCTGCACAAGTTGTGATACATGAGCAGGTACATTGTTGCGATGAAGCTTCCAATCACCAGTTGCCCAGAGCTGAGGCCTTCAGAATCATCTGAACAATTTCCACAGAGGAATGTGCAAGCTTAATGCAAAATTTGATGCAGATTCATTGTTGTACTCACTGTTATTTGAATGCAATGACCACACAGTACACTTGCTCACTCAATGGTGTCTACCACCCCCACTGACTAGTACAGTGAAGTCATCATTGTTTATGCATGACCATTCCAGTCTACTCTCCTTGCCTACCAGGTTACATTGATGTCACACAAACTGTTTTTGATATATTAACCATGGCTGGACTTTTTCTGGTCAGACCTTGTATGTGCTTAGATTATATGAGGGAAAGTCAAGGAATGTCTCAGTATGTAAGTTGGAAATAACTTAAGAGGTAAAAATAATGACTATTTCTGATAGTTAAGATAATTATGACTGTTTTGTGTTTATAAAAACTGGGTGTAGGTCTAAATTGGTACATTTCCCATAAAGATTGAATTTTATTGGGACACATACCTGCTTCCAAGGGAATATCCATTTAGCTTTGATCTAAGGATAAGTGTTTTATTAGGTATTCCTCGGTACAGAAGCATCTCAAATTGTTGGCATTGAAAGCTACCCAGAGGCTGAGAGGAGCTAGCCTCCTGTCTCTTGCTTTTTTTTTTTTTTTTGCATTTTAATAATGAAATTTATACTGTTGTAATGTTTCCATATTTTATCCATTATATGAACTTTAAAAAGATTCTTTAATTTATTCATTTATTTTTACAAATCCTTGCTACTTTATAATTTCTTCTATATTTCATAGCTTTCTGTAAAGAACTAAGATTAACTGTGATAGTTTGTTGACCACCTTCAGATTTTACCTTTTCTCAGTGAGGTGTTAAAAAATAAAAAATGGACAAATTCATCAAAATTGATTTAAAAAATTTTTTTAAAGTTGTTTTTAAAATTTGGTACTGGAGGAAACTGATACAATTCTCAATGTGGTTATTCTCTAAAACCTGTTGTCTTTAATTCCCTACATCCTCTGGTTAAACCACGATTTGTTTGCTCTGTTACTTAGGGACAAAAATTTAATCATTCTAAATAGAATTTGAAAAAGAGCTATCCATGCACAAGAATAAAAAAGAAGGACCTGGGGCTTGATTGAGTAAACTCTGTATGAGTCAGCAATCTGATGCTACTGTGAAAATAAGCCTACCTGATTTAATGTGGAGAAAAAATACAACAGACAAAAGGCTGCGAAGTAATCATTTAATTTTATTTTTCTATATTTAATAGATGTATGAAAGTAGAAAATTACAAGATCCTTAAACGAATGAAAATAATTATGCAAAGAATACCTAATGGGGTTGGTTTGCGGGCCTGGGGAAGTACAAAGGGTATTTTGATTATGGTCTTCATCTATACTAATATGTTAAATCAAGGAGCTTTGCTGAACTGTATTCTCTATAATTCTGGACAACAAAAACATCATAAATTATAGTAAAAGTAGAGAAAGAACTTTTAGAAATAGGCACAAGGAAGAAAATTTTTAATGTGAAGGCAATGGAATTCAGTATCAAGGGAAATAGCAGATGTTGAGATTACATTTATTAGGTGCTCCGTAAATCTTTCCCCTTTCTCACATCTCTTCTGTCTTTTTGGTTTCCAAGAATCTAGGTATTTGTTCTGCGTGATTCAGACGTTCACTAGTCTGAGGGATTGAACCACACAATCTCCTCAAACTTTGTCTTCCCCATTTCTATCTCTCTAGACTGTGTTTCCACACAAAGTGATTGGCTCTTTAGGTGAAAATGAACACAAACTGAAATGATGAGTGTCCAGGAGGGAAGGGGCTCCAAGAAAGCTTGGAAACTTTCTCTTGGGTATTTTTTAAACCTCTAGTAGTACTTCGGCAAACAATTGGAATCATGGGGGACAAGCTAGGATAAATTAGATTGGAATGCTTAGCCAATTTAGCAGCTATACAACATCCAGATTACGATCACTACATTGTCCTGTTTTGTTGAAAGAAAAAGCTTCTCCCAAGTAAACCTCACTTCTGAGGCATTTCTGAGAAACAGTATCCTTAGAGAAAGCTTTCCTTACATTTATGTTTTTTATCTAATTTTAAATGTGCACAGTAATCTTTAAAAATATCCTAAATATCCTTTCTTCTACAAATATTGGATAGGATTGAGGGTCTATTCACAGAGTCTCCCTGAAGCTCTTTCCAATCCCCCAAAGATAGTCCTGTGGTATCTTATTTGTAGACACCATTATAACATCAATAAGCCATTTCTCCACTGATGAAGGAAAATGCTTTCTACATGGGTATTTGCGACCATCAGAAAGACGTTAGGGCTTTTGACAATTTTGAGAGACACGCCAAATACAAAGGAGGCAATAATGAAATCCAGAGATTTAGGATTAAATTATGGAATGTTTTTCGTAGTGAAAGATCTGCTGGCCTCAAGTAAACTGTTTTTGATGATGTGAATTCATTAATCTTTTGAGAATTTAGGGTTTTTGTGTGTTTTTTTTTCCTACTAGAAGGCAAACCCAGAGGAAGACACAAACAGATTTGGGAGATTGAAAGTTCTGATTTGTGTTTCCTTTTGTTTCTAACAGGCACATTTTGGAAAAAGAATATTGGAACACAAAAATGCAGTAAAAACACACAGAATTATAGTGGACTTTAACCTTTAGTTCCAGTCTTTTTAGGGGCATGTTTCTCACGTTAAGACACGTGTGCAGTGACGATCTTGTCTGTGGCACAAGGCAAGTAAGATTTGTGAGGTCGTCAGGGAAGATAAAATTTCCTAGGTTGTGGCTTCCATGTGACTCCGTGACCCTGTTGTGTATTGCTTTAAAAAGGAAAGATAAATATCACTGTTCAAGGTTCTCAGGCGATTTCAGAATTTGAGGTTATTGATTCTCAATTTATTTTCTTCTTGGCTATTGTGCTTTGTGCTGAATAGACCAGACTCTTAACAGCCTTGTTCAGTTGTGGTTTCTGAAGCTTTGAGTCTCTGCCTCACCCAGTTTCTTCTATAACTCATGCCCGCAACACTTTCCTTTATTTTATGAATTCTCGCCAAGCTTGGGGCATGAAGTAAATGATGATATGTAAATGACCTGACACTGGATTTCTTTTGGGTGTAGCTCATTGTGCTGCAGTGAGCACTTACAGTGAAAGTTTCCTGTGTGTATCTGAAACGACACTGCCATTCGTGAAGTGCCCTGGAACCCAGAGGCTGTGCCTTTAAGTTTCCTTTTTCTGAGCCAGACTCCTTCTGTTTTGCCTTCACTCATGACCATTAGGACACCAAATAAGATAGGGATTTCTAGCTGGTGGTGACATTTCCTGAGCTGTTACTCTCCTTGAAATGGTTCACTTTATGGTTAAAATGGTTCATGTTCTCTCTGGGTCACTTTACATTTTAATATCTAATATTTCTTTTTCACTGATAGAGAATGCATATACAAGATTGTGACCACTTTAAAAACAATATATTAGGTTCAAGGTTAAAGAGATGACTTATTTCTGGCCCATTTGCCTGCCTTCCTCCTTCTACTGTGTGTCCCTCCCCTCCTCGCCTTCATTCCTTGTTCATTCGGAGTAAATCCAGTTTGTAAATAAATAGTATTATCTTACTTTCATTTCATGTTTTCTCTACTTAAAAGTGACTATACCACTGTTCAAGTTTCAAGAAAAGGAATACAAAACAGGCTGATATTTTATGCTTAATAAATAGAACATTAAATGCTTGGGGTGAATCAATCAGGTAGGGGTAAGTAGAAAGTCCTAAGAGTTTCGATCTGCAATTTTGGGAGTGAGGTTTCTGAGACTTACCCCTTAGCAATGAAACACACAAGAGGAAATTAAGTTGATCCTAGGTTCATAAGAAAGAAGGACTTAACAACACACCTTTATTCCTCCTCACATTTTTCTAATTTCCAGGGTGATAATCTAACTCTGGACTTGTTGTTGTTTTAATTATGGTATTTTACTGACAGTATTTTATTTTTTATGCTATTATAGTTGTTCCTACTTTTTTCTCCTCTGCTCAGGTCCATCCATTGCTCCCTGCCTCCATCTTCCTTTTTAAATATTGGTCATTAGGTTTTCATTTGTGCTCTGGGTTCATGACCATCTTGGAAAGAACCATAACCTCTATGTTCTACTCCAGTAAAGAAAAGTGGGACTCAGAGAGGTTAAGTAACTTGTCCACAATCGCACATTTAATAAATGAAAAAACTAGAAGACTAATTTAGGTATCGTGCCTATATGGTTTTTTTTCCATCTTTGTTCTTATTCTATGAGAAACAGATACATAAAAATTTACATAAATCTGACTTAAAAACAAAGCAAATGTTGGTGAGACTGTAAAGTAACAAACTCTCATTGATTGCTAAGAAATGCAAAATGGTATAGGCACTCTGGAAGATACTGTTGGCAGTTTTTACAAAGCTAAACACAGGCTAATTATATAATGTAGCGGTTACACTCCTAGGTATTTACTCAACTTGAGTTGAAAATTATTCCACACCTGTACATGAGTGTTTATGGTAGCTTTATTTATAACTGTCCAAACCTGGAAGCAACCAAGATGTTCATTAGCAGGTGAATAGGTAAACAAACTGCAGAAAGTCCAAACAATGAAATATTATTTTCAGTGAAAAAAATAAATGAGCTACTAAGTCATGAAAAGACATGGCAAATCTTTTTTTAAAATTATTTTTAAAAATGATTTTATTTATTTATTTTTAGAGAGAGAGGAAGGGAAGGAGAAAGAAAGGGAGAGAAACATCAATATGTGGTTGCTTCTCGTGTGCCCCCTACTGGGGGGAACCTGGCCCATAACCCAGGTGTGTACCCTGACTGAGAATCAAATCTGTGACCCTTTGCTTTGCAGTCTGGCATTCAATCCATTGAGCCCTATCGGCTGGGTAATGGCAAATCTTTAATGCATTTCATTAAGTGAAAGAATCCAGTTTGAAAATACTCTTTTGTGACTTAACTATTTGACGCTCTGGAAAAAACAAAACTGTGGAGGCAATAAAATTGTCAGTGGTTGCCAGGAGTTTAGGTGGGAAGGTGGGATGGATGAATACTGAAAGGCACATGGGATTTTAGTTGGGCATGTGTGTGCCCAACCTCTTGGCATCCCTGGGCCACACTGGAAAAAGAAGAGTTGTCTTGGGCCACACGTTAAATACATTGCAACACGTAATCACAAAAAAAATCTCATAATGTTTTAAGTGATTTTGCGATTTTGTGTTGGGCTGTGTTCACAGCCATCCTGGGCTGCATGCAGCCCATGGGCCATGGGCTGGATACTCCTGCAGTAGACAAAATATTGCCTATAATTCTAAAAGATACTCCCGAACTTTCTAAATTCCTTTGCAGCTTGGATTAGAGATGCTAAGTTTAGAATGGTAAACAATTATTTAAGGAATTTTAATCTGGTAAGACACCAAAGTTCTGTACCTTATGTCTGGAATATTATGGCAGACTAGGGGAACACGAATGTTTATTCTTTTTACTGATCATGAATTGGAAAAGAAGGGGAGCAGTTGGAGACCAGCCCATCTCCAGCCACCATCTGCTTTTTATAACAAAACTGTATGTTGTCATTTCTTCTTTTTTTATTACTGTTATTAACATACTATAAAAAATACATTTAAATAGCATTAGGTTTGCAACACAAACCAACAAAACAGAGTCACTCAATTTTTAACTTGTTCTGTGGAAATTGCTTTATTCTTCCTTTTAAATATTGTTTGGAGTCATGCAGTACCCTGCTGTTCAGTTATAGTAAAAACAGGTGCCCAAGAGAGGTAATTACCAATCTTACATTTGGTGCTTTATTTTGTTTTGATTCAAAGTCCTTTGTTCAATTACTGTGTATTCCAATTGGTATCAGATTCATGTATGCAAGGATGTCTTAGAGAAGTTGCATTTACGAGAGTTTATGCCTTAATAGAAGGCATGACAGGGTGACAAATAATATAATGAAATTTAATTTAAAAAAACAAAAAATTAATTTAATAAACATTTATTATTAACTGTTATGAGAAAGGCACACTTTAGTTACCTTATTTTACATTATACTTGATATTTTACCTTTCTATTATTTACAGTATATATTATGTCCAAATAATGTAATCTAATTAATGAATATAAAACTTTAATAACATATTCATGTTTTCTTAAGATATTTGCACTTTTTTGAAAATGAAAATTGCATTATAAAATGATGTTTTTAATATAAAAATTGTGAATAAAACCATTAATGTCACCATCACACTATAATTGTTAGCATGATGATCCATACAAACATCTGTGTGTGTGTGTACATCTACGTTTTCACATAAAAGGGATTATACTAAAATACACTTCTCTGAGAAAAAGTCTCACTTAACATGGTGGATAGGTTCTTGGAACTTCAGTGAAATCATCGATAACCAAACCAACTTTACCCCAGGCTAATTGATATACACAGGAGTTTAGTTCCTATGACATCTCATTGATGCTATAATAAAACGATATTGAACAAATTATTTGAGGACCAGCTTTACTGTTTAAAGTATGTGTGGGGGGGCAGGGGGTATAAGTATAATATATATACATATAGGACCAAGAATTTGAATATTCTTACAGGCAGGGATGTTTTCATGTTCCCACGCTCCTGGCAAGCCACTGAAGGTTGAGAGGACTGATTAATAGATGAGAGCATTAGCCAAGGATCAGTCAAGGAAACAGAAAACACTTTTACGTGTTTCAAACAGAGGGAATTTAATATAGGGAATTGATTATATAAGTGTGGAAAGGGCTGAGGAAGTAAAAAAAGGAAGTGAGGTAATCCTGAGGTAAATAATGACAGGAAACAGCTTCTAGCCCTAGAGAAACAAGAAAGGAGCTGAGGCACAAAGGCCCAGGGGCAAACAGCCCACCTGGAGATTGTGGGGAGGGAGGCACTGAAGCAGCAAGGTAGGAAAGAAAATAGAACAGAGAGAGAAACATGCCTTCTTCATTCTTCTTGATTATGAACTTGCCAGACCTCCTCTTAGGACAGGCTGAAAGGCAGCCGGCCAGCTGGCAGGGGAGCCTGAGAAACTGAGAAATGTAGTTTACAGAATCCTAGCCCCAGCATCGCAGCGTACAGGAGGCAGGAACAGGTGCAGGGCTGAGCGCAGTCCTAAACCAACTCCACCAGTAAAAATAAAATGGAGAAGATCTGGGAAGAGAACCCAGGGAGATGACTATGACCAGGCTCTTAGATAATTCAGTAGGTAGGAATTTAAAGTCACTAAACAGACCTTAAAGGACTTCATTTTGGATTTTCAGGCAGAAGAGATCTGATCATCTGATGTGTGTATGTGTGCGTGTCTTTATGAGAGAGAGAGAGAGAGAGAGAGAGAGAGGTGAAAGAGAAAGAGAGACTAGTGCTGGGCTCATAATAATGTGTCATAGTAGTAACTACTATTGTGATTTGAAAGAATTTTTAATTGAATATTTTCATATTTTTTTCTAAGTAAAAAAAAAGTCCTTTTTTAATCGCCTATTTTTTACTTTTTAGGAAAAGTAATTTAATATGCTGTATTACTTATTAATAGCAATCTGTTTCTCTTATGCAAAACCCTAAGGGCTAAGAGTTAATTCCTGAAGACATCCACCTAACGATTGGAGTTCAACGTGATGACTGCTATCACTACCACACACACGCACCGGGCCTGTGGTGCCCGGTGCTGGCCTTCAGGTACCTAGGACGTGGTTTGGCTTTCACTGAAAGTCTATTCGAGGGCATGGGGCTTAAATATAAAGGGTGATAAAAAAGTATGAACAGGAGCAAAATGGGAAGTTTTACTATTTTTATTTTCTTTGTTTTCTTCCTTTCTTTCATGCCCTTAATCTCTTGTAATCACGCATTATAATTAAGGCACTCCCATTACTGCTTTGCTGATTTGGGTATACGAATTAAAAATTATAGCAGAGCACGTGTCAACATGATGCCCAGTGCTTTTTCCTTCTATTTTCGTATGTTATCTTACATGTGTAAGGGGATAGGGTAGTTCATTTCATGGTTAAAGATGGAGCGATGGAAAGGGAGAAGAGGGAAGTCTGAGGAGATGCCAAGCCAGTTTCACATCTGCCGGAGAAGACCTGCAGGAAGAATATTGTTTGGAGCCAAAGAGTGGGCCTGGCTGCCTGTGTGCGGCAGCAGAAAGTCCCACAGGCCCCTGGAGTCAAAGTCAGAGCCCTGAGCTGGTCCACAGTGGCAGAGCAGGGGGAAATGGCAGACCCCCTGTGCCTGCCACTGGTAATGGATGCATCCTCTTACAGGGGGAGCTCGAAGCGTGGTGGCCTTGAACTTTTTCCAGTGTCTTAAAGATTTGAACAAAAGAGGTTTGGAAAAAAACTCTTATGGTGGTTTTCTCTCTCTAGGATTCATCCGTGAGTCCATGAGGTTGACCCAGAGAAGTGAATAGTGCACAGCATTGGCTTTTATCCTAAACAACATTCGGATTCACGTTCTCCCCTTAGGTGAATAGTATTCAAATGGCCTTATGCTAGGTGTGTGCAAGAGAATTCCCTCTCGCTCAAGAGGTTCCCAGGATTCAGATTCAAATAGATTCCTTGTGATCCCCCTCTTTAGCCCTACAGACGTGCCTGGATCATTCATAAACCTAGAGTAGATATATAGTTTATGCTTGTTTGGAAGCTACAACATTTGTACCTAACAAATAACTCTTTTACTATTAAGTAGGAAATACAGAGTAAATCTATGGTAGGTCATTTTACACCCTTCAGTTAAGAAGCAATAACGGTATCTGGTAATGATGTCTTGGTGCACGTGGAGCCCTGTGGACGTCTAACTTCTGATAAGAATAGAAATGAGAGCAGCCGTGTTGCAGAACCACCCACAATATTCAGGGAGGCAGAAAGTGCACACATACAATAAGCCAGCACCTTCATTCTTTGGCATTAGCGTAGGGTAACTCTACGCAACCCGGCTATGGCATCTCTCTTTGATTCTTGTATGTGTCATGTTTTTCTGCTTGTCTTCTTTCTGAGAGCAACTGACAAGTAGTTTGTATCTAGATTTATGGGCATGAGAGTAGAGATTTTGGACTATTATTTCCACTTTGGAACCAAAGTGTTCTAAGTGTTTAAAATTTGTTGCATACACTGGTATATCCCCCATCAAAGCATGATTGCAATTCTGTATTTTCCATTATATTTATAGATATTGGCTAAATCAATGAAGCATTAGACCTGTGATTAAAAGAATTGACCATGAATTGCCTTTTTAATCACACTTTATTCCTTAATACATATGTTCAAGTATATGCCAGGTGTTTGGTAGAACCATTAACACATAGTACTCGTAGTCAGATAATCTGGTGGAGACATCATACTGTTAATTCATTGACTAGGAAATTTCCATGAGATCACTTTACAGTACTAACATTTTAGGAAAAAATAATGAAAATAGGTACTATTTTCAAGGGATTACTATTTGTTCAGCATTGTGTAGGGCGTTTTAATTACACTGTTCAATTTAGTCCTCTCAACAAACTTCAGGGGGAGATATACAGTATCATTTTTACAAATTTGAAAAGGAAACCTCGGCATCTTAACTTGCCAAAATCACACCAATGGTAAGTTTTGGAAGAGGCGCAGGAACCGAAGTGTGTCTGAATCCAAAATCACAGGCAAACTCACTACACATTTTAGCTCTTACGCTGTGTTACAGAATCTCCTTCATGCATTCGCACCACTGTTCTTCCTCTAAGGCTTTATGTCTTTGACTTCCACGATTCCCTTCTCTGTGGCTCTCCTCTCTGACTGCCCCTTCTCCATTCTTGGACCACTCTTTTCTCATTCTACACACTTACCGCTTATTACCATTCATTTTGTCATTCATCCACATGGTTTTAATTGTAACCAGCTTGCCGAGAACCGGCTCCTGCCCATGTCACCATGTGCAGTAGGCTCTCCACATTCAACCAAACTGCTCATCTTCCTGCTTAGCCGAGCTCCTCTTTCTCTGTCCTCTAGTTCAGTGGGTGGCCTCACTATGGCCCAGTCACTCAGCTACAAAGACGGTGCCACACTTCTCCCTCACCACCCTCACATGTGCCTCAGATCTGATTAATCAACAAGCCCTCCGTATTTTATATCATTTTGGGAGGCCTATTCTAGTCACTCTAATCAAATTATTCCTGCCCTAGTTGGAGATGTCTTTCCTTAGCGAAGGCCTGAGTTGCAGCAAATTCATCTTGACTGTTTCTTCAGACCCGTCCTCACTGCTGCTGAAAGAGTCATATAAAATGAAAGTCTGTTTCTGCCACTCCACTGCGCTAAGTCCTTCAATAGCTTCTCATTCACTGTAGTGTTACCGGATGGGCAACAGCTGGAACAGGTCTGCCTCAGGCCGGCCCGTAGTGTGCCGGCTTGACTTTGTGTAGGAAAGATTTCAAAACACGAGTTTTCACAATCGGTTTATTATGGCTGGGGGCAGCGAAACAAAGGAAATATGTAGGGTGGAGGAAGTACCGGAGAGAGCCAAGGCGGGGCTGCTTTGGCTCCCAGGAAAAGTTGCTGGAAAGAAGTGAGTGAAGGCGGGGCTGCTCTTAGCTCACCTGGGGGTCAGAGCAAAAGGGGACCCTAGAGACAGGATCAGGGGATAAGCCTGGGTCGAGCTGCTGCTGCCCACTGCTCCCCTGGCCGCAAGTCTCCTTGGGGCCCTTAGAATTTAGGAGGAAATAAAAAGTTCATGCCCAGGGAAGGGGCATGGGCATTCTGTAGAGCCAGCCTGTGCTGCATCTTTGTTCTGAGGGTTTTTTAATCTTTTTCTCTCTAGGTGAGAATCTTAGGGGAGGGTTTTAGCAGAATATTCGCTAACTTTCTAGGTGCATTTTTAAATATGCTGATGCATCAAAATGAGCACATATGAGGTTTTGGGAGTATTCTTTGGTCCATTATACCAGAGGTCCCCAACTTGTGGGCCACCTGTTAGGAACCGGGATGCATAGCACGAGGTGTGCAACCGGCTAGTGACTCAAGCTTCGTCTGTATTTGCAACTGCCACCCGTCACTTGCATTACTGCCTGAGCTTTGCCCCCTGTCAGTCACCATGTAACCATCCCCTCCTCCTTGCCCCCACCCCATCCATGGAAAAATTATCTTCCCCAAAGCCGATCCCTGGTACCAAAAAGGTTGGGGACTTCTATGTTATAATGTTTTACTTTTATCCTGAGTCTGTCTGGCTTTTTGTTGTTGGTGGTGTTGTTATATAAATTAATTAATTAATTAATTTATTTATTTTTGGTATATTTTATTGAGTATGCCTGCCTTTTAATGGGGTTTTTGTTATTTGGTCCCTCGACTTCATCTGTCCTTGCGTTTACCTGGCACAAATGGCATTAATTGGGTCTCTGTTCTCTATCTCCCTGACCAGGGAGATTTAAGCTATGTATTGTTTGGTTAGGGAGAAGAGGTATGAACGATTTACTCTCCAGTGTCCTCGGTTAGGGGAGATAAGTACTTGCGATTCAACTGGTTGTAAGTTACTCAAGCTCTTTGGTCTTTTCTTGTCTCAGTTTCCCTGTTCCACTTGCCCAGAAATTTTCCTAGCTGCTCCTTTTCCTGCTTCAGTAGGACAAGCTCCCGCGTAAGAGCATCTGCAATTGCTCCCTGCAACCTCCCCATCTCGACCCTCTGTGCTCTCTACATGCACGTTAGATCAACTCCACTTTGTGACCACGCTCACACGTGGCGCTCCACTCGCGCCTTTGAACCCCTGAAGATTCGTCTCAGAAGCCTCTTCCCCTGGGAAGTGTTTCCAGCTATTACAATACAGACTTGGGGTTATCTACACAGAAAGCTATTTTTTTACTTGTACCTGTGACTCTCCGAAAATCTTGTGAACTCTTTCAAGGTAGAGGACATGTCTTGGTCACCTTTGTCAAATACCCCAATCTCCCCAGGTAAAGTTTGCTTTCAAGTTTACTGTCAGTTCTTGGGGGAAAAACTAACATTAGAAAAGAGGCAAAAAGGTGGCAAAGTGAATAGTCTCATTCTGTTTCTCCCAGTAATATATTAATATCATGCTTACTTTCTATCACCTTCCAGCATGTTGCTCATCTTCTAATATTGACTGAAACACACTCAGGGAAATGAAAACGCTTCTAAGAGAAACTTTAAAAATACAACAAAAGAACTGAGCTCCAAAACAGCCAAATGGTATAAGGTGTGTTACATTTGAAAACACTATCAGTTACTATTTTTAAAAATATGGTAGGCCTCTATTCTCAATAATAATGTCTCTTGCCAGTTTTCTTATACCCATTTTGTATACTTTCTTTACAACGTACTGGTGTGAGCACTCTGCACATACTTTCATATCTAATTCTCATCATTCTATGAAGCAGCAACTAAAATTTTGTTCTAATTTGCATATGAGCAAACTGAGGTTTGGTGAGATTAGGTCACCTTGCCGAGGGACACGCAACGGCAGGCAGGGCCAACATTTCAACAGAAGCCCTTATCCAAAGCCTGAGATTAATCACAGCAGGCTTCTGCCAGGAGTTGCTTTCTATTATGAAACTGTACTCACTTGATTAAACAGAAACCATGAAGAAATAAACTACACGATGTTTTCCTTTAATCCTCTTCTTTAGTTTTAGTCTTAGGAAGGATGGTATTGGCTTTACCAGGTCATGGATTCTACTTAGAAATTTTATTTCTCAGTAAAGCATACATAGCCTTAGATCTGGGCCTGCAGCGATAAAAATGAATGAGAAAGTGTTTTGGGAGACAATGGAAACTCTTGTGGCAAAGATGATTCATCCCAAGGGAACACATGAAGGGAGACCGTAAAACACAGAGAGCATTTCCATCTGCGCCAAGGTTGGCTCAGCAGAACAATAGCAACTAGGCAGGCTGGAGACAGCCTGCCCTGCTACACACCACAGAAGCTGTGGTTCGAATCTCTGTGCTTAGAACGTAAAGGAAGCGTAAACAAGAAGTTCAGCTACCAGATGGGGACCGTTCTAATTAGTTAAGTCTGCTCAAATTTTTGGCCACCAGTTGGCAGATGCAACAGATGCCAAGGGAGTAAACAGAATATGTTGGCAGTTTTGGATTTTAAGCCAGTATATCACAAATAGATTCAATTTAGAAGTATTTTCCCCTTTGGTCAAACTCTAACTTAATTTTGTCACATGCCTGGAAGATAGAGACGTATTAGAAGGCATTTCTTTTTAGACATTTCGCATTTTTGCCTGTTAATTGATGGCAATGAAAGATATTCAGGCTCATTATTTGTAGAGTAATGTTTGTATAAGAATGATATTTTATCATAAAAATGGACTAATGTGGTATTTTGTGCTTAGAAAGCTCTAGGAAATCTAAGAACTGTTTATGGAAAACCATACCTTCAGGTGAACAGGAACATTGAAAAATCAAGAAATTTGGTGACCTTAATCTCAATCTCTAGTCTCTGTACACTGTTGGGGCTTCATGTCTTATAAGCAATTGGTGAGTGTAAGCAAAATGACAAAACTACATAACTGGCAGAGGAAGAACTATGTCTGTTCAACTTTTTGGACCTACGTGCTTTCCTTGGAAATAATTCACCAGCTATAATGTTCTAATTTTTCCATTCCCAGGAATTATCAGCAAGTTTCCTTAAATTACTTTCCTACTCAGAACTTCTATGAGGGGTGGAAGGATGATGGTGAAGTTATATTTTATTTACTATCAGTCAAATATTGTGTCCTTGATTTTATCTGCGTGTATTCAATATGTCTTTGCAAATGCTCAGTATATGCTAGGCACTGTGATTGCTCTAGGTTCATTGAACTCAACCAGAGTTCCTAATGATGACTCAGGTAAAAGAGATGCCTAACCATGACAATGTATTATGACAATTATTGTACTGGAGGTAGGTCATGTTTTATGGGCTTTCACAGGAAGGAACATAGGGAAGAGTAAGTAATTCTGCCTGAGTTGTTGGGGTAAGCATTATGAAAATATTTTCTGAAGTTAGCAATATGTAATCAGTTTGGTTTTGTTTTTTGTTTTTTTTTTTAGAAAGTTGGAAATACCAATAAGATTAGGGAGGAAGAAGATTATAGGCAGAGAAAATAGTTTAAATATAGAGATGCATTTTTGGTAAAGTGTAAATAGTTTTATGGGACATATGGTGAAGGGGATCTTGATAAAAGAAAAAAAAATCTTTGTGTTCATAGGAAACAAACAACTGAGTGAGAAGAGGCAATTGAGAAGCTGTTTTCTAGGGTTTTGACTTAGAAAACTAAGTACATAATGCTGTAATTAATTGAGACAGGAAATGAAGAACTGGAAGCTAGTTTTATGGAATGGATGAAGACCTCCATTTTATAAATACTGAATTAATATTATTAATATTGGTATAACATCATTAATATTAATTTTGTGTTGGTAATACTAATAGTGAAGGAGATGATACTGTAACATTTATGTGGTATTAACTTTGTGCCAGATGTTGTACCAGATGTTTTATATATACAAATACACTTAGTCCTCATCACAATCTAATGAGATGATATACATTATGAGGAATTGAAGGTGCTCTAGGTTATACAGATATCAAGTGGTGAAATTGTGATTCAAGCCCAGGTAGGTTAAGTTTGTATTCTTAAATAGTTCACACAATTTGGACTCAACTTCCATAGGATCCTGGTTGGAATGTCTAAAAAGCAGCTGGTAATATGTTTCTGGACTTCAGGAAGGAGTTTTGAGTTGGAGTCATCGATTTAGAAGTCATCTGCCTTAAGGTCATAGTTAAAACTATAAAGGGAGGGTTGTCTTTATTTTTGTTTTGTTTTGCATTTATCAGGGCAGTGGCTCCCAAAACAGGAAGATCTCAGAGATTCAGCAGTCACCTTGAAATGCGAGCTAAATGCTTGTATGTGTGCACTTTCTTGCGGGAAATGGTCCACAGTGTATAAAACATCCTAAAGAGGGCATATGAGTCCACCACTCCTTCAACAGGTTAAGAATTTCCAGTATGGAGTGAGAAGAGATAAATGTTCATAATAAACTTGGTCCCCAAGAAACCTCTGGGGCTGCCTGTGCTCTATTGGATTTTCAAAGAAAGTGATAAGTAAAGAAAATCATCAGGATAAAAGCTATTTGAAGGGCTAAATCTGGAATGTAGAGTCCTAGAATTAAAATCCTGGAGTATTTCATCCTCACATGTCTGTAGCTTTCATCTTGGACTGCAAGTGTGATGTGGCTTCACTAGGGAGGTAGCCATCTTCTTCTTGGTCTTTGTTTCTTCCTTAAACTGGTCCTTTGCTTCAGCTCTAATCTGGTGATCTGTCAGTGCTGGTCCTTGGGATAGATCAAGCTTTGATTTTAGAATGGATAATTGGACATATTTATCTCCTAGCCCCCATTCCCTTATCTCTGGGAAATGGCCTTGTGTTTCGGGGGCTGATCAATAGGAGGAAAAAACAGAAAGGAGAATAAATAAGCTTATTAGTCTCTTACATTGTTATTCCTTTCTTAGTTTTA
The DNA here is from genome assembly GCA_004026545.1 of Mormoops blainvillei. NCBI lineage: Eukaryota > Metazoa > Chordata > Mammalia > Chiroptera > Mormoopidae > Mormoops > Mormoops blainvillei. The sequence goes on from PVJD01002086.1 coordinate 56,676, forward strand.
TCTTTGTTTCTCCATTTTATCTCTTGGATGAATTTGGGTTGCTTGGCAGAATTTGGCTCAGAAGCATCCTTTCCTCCCTTATTTGTCATGTCCTCACCATAACTGATAATTTGGTGATGCGTTACGCTTTTATACATTTTTTTCTTTTATGTATAAGGCATTTTTGGAATCAAATTTTACAACTTTCAGAATCTCCCAGATAATGCAACTCTGCAATATATCAAGTTATCCTTGTTAGCAAAATAGGAACAAAAGCAAAGGCAAGAACAAAGAGCTATTTGTTTTGATACCTTGAAAATGCTCTGTAGATGCACTCAATATGTTTGAGTGAGCGAGTTATGGTAAGAATTAAGAGTGCTTGAGAAGAGAAGGAAGGGATGCCAAGTTTCATGCCTTGGTAAATGTGTATAATTTAAATACTGATATAACCTTAACAGGAGAACAGGATCTCTCTTGTCATAAACATGTCATTGTCTGAAAGGTATTAATGGCAAAATTATAATCATTCTTCTTGTCAAAACAGCCCTTCTGCCTTGACTAATGCTCGATGAAGAGGCACAGAGTATAGAAACTTGTGAAATAAAAATTCTGATGTGCCTCTAGCATGTTCTAATATATTGCTTTTTGTCTACAAAGCCCATATAGCCCAACAACACATGACTCTTTGTAGACTTGCTTATTGTGGTCATACTTAATAAGAGAAGCATCTGATATTATAAAGGCACATCTTCCAGATGTTTTGATTTTTTTTAATTCTCTAAGTTTACTAGGTCAACTTAACTTTTCTTTCCTCCACAGAAGATAAAATGACCTTGATTTCTCTTTAAATCATGGCTTTGGAATATATCAAAAAGACATCTTGAAAACTGAAGTGTTTCTTCCTTGGCTGAATATTTATAATACAGTTATTGGCTGGTTTAGGTTGGATAGAGGTAAATCTCTAAATTCTTAGGCCTTGGTAAACACACAAAAAAGATAATGGAAAATATATTGTGGGCTATTTGCCTTATAATAAAAAGAGCAAGTTTATCTTTAATTAAATTATTGGAGTTGTTTTAGGAGAATAATTTAGTTCATATAATCTGGGAATAATAACTTCAGCAACATTAAATTATATTATATGGAACCATTCCTAAATTATTGGCATTTCATGGACACCATTAAGGCAGGTATTGTTGGCGTCAAGTGTGTGGGTTCTTGAGCTAAGCTGCTAGTTTGATCCCTAGATATACCACTTAGCTGTGTGACTTTGGGTAAGTCACTTCACCTCTTGTGTGCCTCAGTTTTCTGAGTAGTTAAATGAAGGAAAATAACGGTAGTTACCTCATAAAGGCTGTTGTGAGTTTTAACTGAGTTAATGTATGCATATCTTTTAGAAATGTGCCTGCTGCAATGGAGCCAATAGGTATTGACTGTTTACTATTTCTTTTTGCTATAGTTTATGATGGACAAAAACTCTCTGAAGCTCTTTGGTGAACAATACTTTCAGAAACGTTTAGCTAAATGTTATTTTATTTTAATTATATGTATATTATAATCTCACTGTGAAAAATTAATTAGAAGTAAAAAGATATATATACCTCTGTCATCTACATTCACAGTGACCATGGCTAAACCATTGCCAGAAGTCTGATGTGTGTTTTTCCAGATTGTTCATTCTTCACACATACACAGTTACACTATACAAACCCTTTACAAATATTAGATTACTGCCATCATATTAGTATCTACATTGCTTTAAAAAAATAACTTTGCTATATATAACATATCCATTTGGGTTTATACATGCACATCAGCCTTGTTCTTTTCATTGTGACAATCTAGTCCCTTAGAAGGCATGTAATATTAAAGCTATCTCATGACTGACATTTAGTTCGTCTCTAAATGTTTGCTATTTCAAACAACACAGAGAGTAACATTCTTATACAACCTTCAAAATTCAAAAACTGTGGGGCAGATTGAGTGCAGATCCATCTGGTTTGAGTTCTAAATTGTCTTTGAAAAATTTCTTAAAAATTGAGTCGACATTTATCGATCAAGAGAATTTAGATAAATATCCAGATTTTTGCTTTCTCTTTAAAAAATCTACAGATCAACAAACACTGTAAATATTGCAATAACCAGCTCTGATTGAGTAGAGGCTACTGTAATTATAGATTCACACAGGCACTGCCTCCTGCCACAGACCCTGCCCTCTCTATCACATTATGTTTGTCTAGCTTTCCTCAGTTATGCCTGGTTGTCTTGGGCCCTTCAGTTTGTGATCCCTGAGATGCACCTTTAAACACTTAACTGGTGTTAGTAAATGATAAAACCTAAGGAATGAGTTTCTGGGTCAAAGGGTAGAATCATGCTACATTTCTGATAAGTACTGTGGCCTTATTTTTCAAGTTATATTAAATACCCAGCATGCTTTTCCCACCAGGCCCTCAGCTAGACCTAAATGCAACATAAGTCAAGTAGGAAAAAAAAAAAGAACTTTTAAGTCTCTTTGAATTACAGAAACTTCATGCAAGGATTTACAGACTGATAGCTTGAGTCCTGGTAGGAAACAGAGTACCTAAGTGGCCCAGATCTTGGACAAAACTGGTTGAGGTACTATTTACAAAAGTGTGGGTGGAGTTAAGAGAATTAATAGGGATATGAGGTTCCTAAGGAAGCTGTTAGTAACTTCATAACCTGTTGGGAATGGGAGAGGACATGTTTTTTTATCTGAAGACCAATGGGGTCTAACCTATTGCTAAAACATTACTGCTGAGGTAGGGTGGCGGAGGGGATCCAGATTTCCTGGTACGGTCTTCTTCCGCCCTCCAATCATCTGTTGACCAAACTCCTGTGGCTTCCAGAGCCATACAAACAGTTTGAAGCAGTTTTTAGGGGTAGAACAGGAAGTACAGAGAATATGGAGGGTGGGAGTGTGCAAAGACTGAACCACCTAAAACATTTTCTGTATTATCTCTTTTATGATCATTACATTAAAAAAACACATTAGGCCACCCAACCCTAAAAATATGTGGTTTATAAACATTTATTGCAGACATGAATTTAAAGGACTAAAATATATGTGGGAAAACTCCCACAAAGTAATAACAAGGTATATATGAAATCTTTATCAATTTTAACAATATTTATGTTTTTTAAAACTCATATGGAATTGGTTTAATCTTTTTGCCGTTACCCACAATAAGATAAAAAAATTAATGAAAGTTTCCATATGCAGAATACCAAGAAATACCAGAAATGTTATTTCCAAGGGAGAAAAATCATGTACCTAAGCAATTATATATTTGGGCAAATATTGATGAGAGTTTCAGATACAGGTCTTTGGAAGTTTGGGCAAAGAGAGAAATAATGTTAGCAACTCCCTTGACAGGACTCCACTTAGGAAGTTCGCCTGGTTTTGAGCGCCCTCGGTTCCCTCTGCAAGGCGGCTGCCTGGTGTCACCTACGAGCCAGCCACTGCTCCCTTGGACCCTTGCACCTCCTCTCCCTCCTCCTGTGTTGAATCCCTACTAAGCATTGGTTGTAAACCTGATTAGACTGGTAAATAAGTCAACCTGGTTAAGGTAGTTTCATTGATTAGTATGACTACTCAGAGCATTCAATATTAAGTAAACTAATGAATAAAAGTTTTTAGTGAAATTTATTTTTACAGTGAAATCTAAGTGGAATGCATGTTTTAAAGAAAGAATTGATAATGAGCTGCTAAGAAAAATTTGCTTTTGAATTAGAAAGAGCAACTTTGAAAGTTGAACAAACTCATAAGACCTAAAGATTGATATACATTTTCATGGATGGAGTGTGCATTTAATAGGCTTTGCACATCTTAAACATCTTGCTTTGTCTTCGAGAAATAAAGATAGGATCATATATTATGAATTATGGATGTGTTTTGTGCAAAGGGGCAGGAGGTAGAAGTCTGACCAATGGATTGCTAGTCAAAGACAAGACTTTGACCTTAACCAAAAGTATGTAACTGAAGCAGTTGTCTAAATTTTAAAGTAATTTAACACTCAATGTTTGTGCAGTATGTAATATGTATTTATGGCTATAATTTTTAAAAATTAATTCACTAATTTGAAGTCCTGAAGGAGTTGGTAGAGGGCTTCCTCTACTTTCAGCTAGGAAGATAAAGGTATACTTCCTGAAAAAAGAATATTTTCAGCTGGGCCCTTGCTAGATATCTCATTGCTAGTCGTATTTACTTAAGGAAACAAACTCTTCCTCAGCAAGTAAATCAATTACATTGATCAAACTTGTATTGAATTTACATTGCCTTCAAGATAAAAGAGAACTTATTGATCATGGCATAGAAACATATTCATGATCTGGTTCCTTCCTACTTCCTCAACTTCATCCACCCCGCCACCCCACCTGACTTATCTTTATGGATTACAAATCAATGTAATTGTGAATTTTAACCCTTTACTATGTGTCAATACTGTACACCTTTGTACCTTCCTTCCAGAGGCCTAAAATGCCTCTCCTGTTGCCAGGCATGTATTGAATGCTGATTAGCCAATGCAAATTTTGTTCATCTTAAAAAAAGGAGATCACATTCTTTCATCTGTCATTTCTATACCAAAGTCTCAACTTAAATGAGGAGATAGATTTATATAGATAACTATTTATTAAAATTTTGTCTGTAATAATTGTTTTTAGGATATTCAAAATGATTGGAGGACGTTCTAGTATTTTATTGAAAATAATTTACTATAATGCTTCTATAAAATAATGCTTGCAAAAAGATTTAAAGTTTACTAAAGTATTTCAATTTTACTATGCCATTTTAAGTGCCTATTCTATGTGCTGTCAAAAAATACTGTATAAGGTATAGTATTAGCTCAATGACAAAGAAAGATAGATAGAAAATAATAGGAAGAAGTCTAAGATTTTATTGTGTGTAACGGTAGGTGGTGGTATTAGATTACAAGTGTTATTTTATTCGATACTTTCCAGTGTTTCAACAACTCAAATACATTATTTTGATAATAAATAAGTAAAACTTTAAAATAAATCTCAATACTTTGTTCAAGGGTCACCATTTGTCTTATAAAGATCTTCTGAACCATTTATCCTCAGCATTTATTGGCCTCTCTTCTCTGCATCTTTTCTTCTACTCATAGAAACACATCTATGGATGTTCCTTTACTTTCGTGTCTCACAACCATGCAAAAAAGTCTTTGAGGAAAGAGACTGCTTCATAATTTTCTCATAATAGCAATTAACACATATTATAGTACAATCTGAAAACACATTTGGGACTCACCAATGTAGTCGAGTGTGACTACCATCAACAACATTAGTATTCTCCACTACCTGTCAAAGGGAAGACAGTGAAATTTCCTATGCGATTTCTTATCATTAAGCCCAAGACATGTAAGACCTTGTTCTTGTCCTATTTTAAGGCAGTGCTATATATTTTTAACATCATTAGGCTATTAATATTATATATGAAGAAAATATTTTCCCTGAATTTTCTCCAGTTTCTGCAAATATTTCACATGCTTTTTTTTTTTTTTTGGAAAAGCTTAGGGGAATTATCATATTGCTTATTTTTAAAATTATTAATAATAAGTATCAGCTTTATTTTTCACATTAGTTAGCCTAAATTTTTAATTATTACCCTCATTTTATACTAAAGAATAATGTATCTTTCTTTTTTCACAGGATATATATTTTATTGCACCTGGCCCATTAATATTCTCTTATTAAGATTTAGGGAATTGTCTTACAAGATCTACTAGAAAAGAGACTTAATTCTTTATTTTTTACTTTTTAGACTAATGACCAGATTGCCTCTTTTTTGGTTTTTAAATTTAAATTAATAAACACAAATTGAGAAATTTACATTAGGTTCTCTGCTAATGATAAAAAAACAACTGTCTGTCTTATTTCTTATATAAGTAAATTATACATTACTTCTTACATAAATAAAATCTTATTTATATAAGAAAAGGTTGCCCAGCGTGGAAGATTGAACCCAAGGCTGTGTAACAATTAGTGTTGAAACAAAAGGCATCAGGAGCTATGAAAACGAGGTCCAAAACATTGCTTGAGACCCAAGTGTGACAAATGGTATCATGGAGAAAATGGCCTGGTTGCTGAGCAGCTGGGGGCCAAAGTGAGCACAATCACACAGGTATTAATTTCTGAGACATGTTTGTAGACCACTATTATTTCAATACTAGCTGAAGTTCAGTATGTGTGTGTGTGAGTGTGTTCAGCATCATATCCTCCATTTTGGGGGCAGGTAATTAGTGCTCCACATTGTTGAAAAAGGGATTATATGCAGAGGGAAGTTTAGGTGGGATGAGCAGATTTGTGAAGACCGCAGTCCATGAAACCTTCTCTTAATGCCAACAATATGAGTGTTGGCAAAAACGCTGGCATTTTCCCAAGCATTTAATAATACTAGCTCATTGAATTTTCACCAAAGTCTTGTGGGGTTGAAGCTATTATGTCCCCATTGTACTCATAAACTGAGGCACAGAAGAATTAAAAAACTTGCTTAAGATCACAGAATTAGTAACTAGTGGACTATCCACTTCAAAAAAAGACAACACTTTTCTGGACATTTTGAAAACAACAGCAGCTCTTTAAATGACAAAAAACCCTCACTCCCAAAGTTTCTTCATATATTCTTTAACTTTTGGTATGTCTCTAAGTTCTGTCTAAAATCTTTTCTTTCCCTTTGTCCTTTCTGTATTATTATAGTTCTCATATAATTCAATTTCCTCACTTGAAAAATTATTATTTTTATTATGAGGACTTCCAAATATATTTATTTAGATCTTCTCCCTTCCTCCCTCCCTCCCTCCCTCCCTCCCTTCCTTCCCAAACATCTACCCAAACATCCACCCATGCATCTATTTAACTTATATCTCTATTCTGAGTTCTAGTCTTTATAACCCACCAGTTACTGGACATAAAATTTTGGATGTCCGACAGGGAACTCAAATGAAATGTCTAAAACTGAAATTGGTAATTACCTTTCTAAAACTACTTCTCTTTCCATTTACCAACCTTACTAAATGGTATCCATTTAATAGCACCCCACAATCCAATGAATTAATAAATTTGATGGCATTTATTTTTTAACCATCTCTTAAATTTATGCACTATTTCCATCTCCATGTCAAATGTTTTTTTCCCCAGTAATCATCATATTTTGAGTGGATCATTAAAAAATTGTTTACCTGGCATCTGAGACTCTAGTTTTACTCCATATTTATACATTTTCTACATTAAAACCACAGTGCATGTTTGAAAGCACAAATTTGATCATGTGCCCCTTTCTTCCCCTCATTAAAATCCTCAGTGGCTCCATATTGCACATTGAACTCAATTACACTTCTTAAAGTATTTTATTATGGTGTACTAACTAGCTCACTCAGGTTGCCATAAAAATATCATAGACTGGGTGGCTTTAACAACCTAATTTAATTTTCTTACAGTTCTGGTGTCTGGGAAGTTCAAGATCAAGGTGCTTGCAGATTTAGTTCCTGGTGTGAACCCACTTCCTGTTTTGTAGACAGCTGCCTTTTAACTGTGTGCTCACATGGCCTTTCATTGATGTGTGCTCACTTGGAGAGGTGGAGAGAACGAGATCTTTCTGGTTTCCTCTTCTTATGAGGGCTCTAATCCCATCATGAGAATCTCACCCCCATGACATAATCTGGATCTAATGACCTCCCAAAGGCACCACCTCCAGTGGGGGTTAGGGCTTCAACATGTAAGTTTGAGGTGCAGGGCACATTCAGTACAAAACAAATGGCCTATGTGTACAGTCTATACTGAGTTCAGACTCAGGTAGGTGTGACTGCCTGACTTATCTTAGGTGACTCCCTCAAGTGTCAAGATCAAGTCACCTGGAATAGTTCTGCTTATGTCTTCACTCCCTTTACTGGAATTATCAATCTTCTTTCATACTTTTGTCATTTGCTTGTCAGTATCAAAACCATGCTTCAAATCTCAACTTATGGAAGGCCCCTTCTGGGTGCTCTTCATTACCACTTAAAACTTGGTTAAGTGCTTCTCCTGGGTAGTATCTAATCACACTTGAAACTTATTCATTAATTCATTAAGAAATGTTTATTAAACAATCATTATTTGCCAGTCTTTATTTAAGACATTGGTTGTACAAGCTAAGATACAAGCTAAGTCAATGTAGTCCCTGCCCTTCAAGTTACTTAGTGGGAAGACTTATGCTGTGTAGATTCTAGTATTATGACAGTAAAACATGAGCAGAAGGAAATGATGATTTGGGTTTATATATAACGGAGTTGAAGAAGAAAGGGAAGCTATGTATGGAACCATGAAGTGTAGAGGAAGGGAAGGGAGCTAATTATATCTTTGGATCCAAGGAAGGCTATTCTTAGGAAGTGACATTTAAGGTGAGAAGTAAGAAAGGTGAAATTATGTGATTATGGATTGGATGTGAGGAACGAACAAGAGGGAGTCAAGGATTATTCCCCAAGGACTAGCTTGGGCACTTGTGTCAATGGAAATGCTATGACTAGTCTTGGAAATCTGATTTTGAGATGCCTGAGAGACATCTCGAACTGAGATATGGACCACATATTTGGGTATATAAGTCTGAAGTTCAGGGGAGGTCAGTCTGGACTAGAGGCGGGGTTTACTGAAACCGTGGATATATGTGGGACTTAGGGTAGTCTGGAGAAAGAGGTGAACATGGAGTCTTGGTGATAGTGCTGGTAAATTTCAGTGTTTGGGAAATGCATAGCAGAGGAGGAGCCAGCAGAGAGGCCTGGGTAATACAGCTGAAGAAGTAAGTAGAAAAGCAGGGAAATGGTGCTGTGCTGACACTGAGTAAAAAGTTTTTTTGTTTTTTTTTTAAAGGAGGAAGTAGTAACAAGGTCAGATGCCATTTTCAGGTCAAGCAAGATAAAAACTGAGGAGTCTGCTGGACTTAAGAGATATGGATGGAGATCATTGGATAGCTCAGCAAAAACAGTTTCAGTGGAACAAAAGCCTGCTTTGAATGAGTTAATGTGAAAAAGAGAAGTGAAGAAATGGTGATGTCAATTGTAGATAACTACTTTGAGAATTGTGGCTTTTAAAAAGATGAGAAAGATAGAGTCCAAGTTAGTGGAGTTTGTGGGACTTAGGAGATTTTTTTTCTACTTTTTTACAGTTTGAGATCCTTACGTTTTTAAAAAGATTTTATTTCTTTGAGAGAGAGGGGAAAAGAGGGAGAAAGAGGGAGAGAAACGTCAACGTGGGTTGCCTCTCGTCCACCACCTACTGGGGACCTGGCCTGAAGCCCAGGCATGTGCCCTGACTGGGAATTGAACCGGTGACTCTTTGGTTCACAGGCCGGTGCTCAATCCGCTGAGCCATACCAGCCAGGCCTTGATTAAGCTTATATACTGAAGTGGAGCTATAGGCAAGGAATAATTAAACATAGGAGAACAAGAGTAGGGAGACCAAATGGGATTTCTTACACAAGGTTTACCCTCGTGAGAAAAAGGAACAGCTCTTCCATTTAAGTCAGAGTGATGTACAAAGAGTAAAGGACAGACGGGGAAGGAGCAAAGGCGGATTTATGCGTTTGGTGATGGAAAGGCAATGAAGCATGGCTTTTGCTGAGAACACGGGGCCTTCAGTAAGGATATCTGCTGAGAGAGGACTGCACGATAGCAAGGCTGTAGTTTCACAGAGAGGGTACCTTGTTTACAGTCGTTACTATGAAATGTTGGATTAGGAAACTTACTATAGTGTCATTTTCAAAGTGTCTTTGATTTAGAGTTTATCAAACCTGGTATTTGTTCCTCACACATGGGACTCTTCACTAAAGAGCAGATTCACCAAAAGGAGAAAAGTAATTTTTTCTTTGTACTTGCCACCCCGTGTCTTATTTCTAGCAAGGAGTTTATGAAAACTGCTTTGATTTTTGTGTACCTATCACTGTTCTTGGTCCTGGTCCCATGATGATTTGCTCTCTGTAATACAGCAATTGCTATAGAGCAAATTAATACCACTGTCACCAATGAGTATTTCTCAGGGGAGACAGAGTTTGCAATTGCAGACAAGCAACCTCTTTGCAGTAAACATGCAATTTTCATGAAATTTTCTTGGCTGTAAGGATATAAATGAGAGACGAGGAAGCAAAAATTAACTAAAATTAGGGGAGTCATGAATTTGAAAGAGACCCTGAGAAATCATCTGATATACATTATGACTTCTTTTGGCATGGATGCTATCTTATTTCATCTTTGTGTCCTCTCTGCTTGACACATAGCAAAAACAGCCAATATTTTTTTTAACCCTCATCCAAGGATATGCTTATTGATTTTAGAGAGACAAGGAGGGAAAGAAAAGAGAGAGAGAGAAACAGAAACATTGATGTGAGAGAGAAACATGGGTTGGTTGCCTTCTGTAAGCAGCCCAACCAGGGATCAAACCTGCAACCCTACATACGTGCCCTGACTGAGGATTAAACCCCCAACCTTTTGGTGCACTGGACAACATGCCAACCAACTGAGCCACGCAACCTGAGCTAGCCAATGGTTTTGAGTGCTGTCATGTGCCACGTGCTTCTAAATGGTTTACACAGGTTAACTCATTTATTTTTCACCTCGTTGTGAAATAGCCACTGTTATTGTCCTTGTTTTAGAGAAAAGAAAAGCGAGTCACAGAGAGGTCAAATGTCTTGGCCAGGGTCCCCAAGCCGTTTCGCTCTAAAGCTGTTCCTCACAGGCTCTCCGTGCTTGCCCAGTTGAGTAATGCACACCCTCTTGACTTTGCTCACCTGGCGTAATCTGTTATTCCAGTTTTACAGCTGAGGTCCAAAGTCCTCTTTAAGATTGACCAAGGTCATACCTTAAGTGACAGAGCTGGTATTTAAGTTCAGCTGTTTTGACTTCTTGTCTCTCGCTTTTTCCACTTTGCATAATTGCCTCTGTGTCTAATTTCAGGGCTGGTGATTCCCTTCTGCCCCAAGTTTTGTTTGCACCCCCAGCCTGTGTACCGCCTGCACAGTAATGATCTAATACTTACTGTGTGGGCTTCGGAGTTTATTTGATTTGGAGCAACCTAAACAGCCTGCTGGCAAGGACTAAATATAAGATTGTGAACACAGGGACAAGGATGCATATTTCTGGCCAGAGGGGATCTTTCAGGCAAATTATTGGCAACAGTTGCCATAACTAAAGTGAATTCCCTAATTGTAAATGTTTGTGGTATATAATGAAAATTCATATAAAGCGAGGGAATACAGAATTAAAGCAATGAAGTCTAATATTTCTAATGCACCGCACCAGTTTAGAGAAGTGGGATTTATCCATTTTGAAAGACAAATTAATTTTGCAAGAGTCTTGCCATGACAGTCACATAATAAGAGCCATTATTGTGTACAAGGCGTGCACCTTGCAGTGTTCAGAATAGGCTACTTTTGTTGTTCCCTCCCTTGTTTCCTCGCAACATCCTGTGTTGTGACTGGGCAATACATTTTGCTACCCTGATTTGACTGAGGTTGAAACCACAGCACGGTGTGGTTTAAATGACTCATTCAGCCTCATAAAAGTGGTCTGTGTGAGAGCCAGGGTTAGGATTTGGATCTTCCATCTTGAATGCCATGCTTTGTGCTAAACCACATGATGTTCCAATATATCATTTGGCCCATTTAAACCACATGGATAATTCATTTTTCAACACCCTGGTTATATGTCATCTTAGCTGTCACTTCCATTAGCTTCCTACACACCTGCATGTAGTCCACGCCAGACTCCTTTTTCGGCTTGTTCTGAATCAGGAGTGGTGCTCATTAAGCAACAGAAAGACAATTAAAATAACAGCCACTGCCACCACCACCCTTGTTTGTTCTGCCCTGTTGTAGTTTACTTCTGGTTTTTGCTCTTCTGGAATTCAGTATCACTCCAATTAAATATTTAGGGGGACTCTCACAAATCTATTTTGTTGCTTGCAAACTTCAGGTCATTCTCTATAAAAAAATAATGCTTTTGCACTTATGTCTAATGGAACTTTGGAGATATTAGGAAACTTTTTACACCCGTCGTGATGAAGTGGCCTAAAGGGAGCCTGGGGTGAGACCCAGGGTACAGCCCCCTCATGACAGATCATCTAATTTCAATTTCGGCTCATCACTAACACATTCTTAGGCAGAGGAGAAATAAGGAACTGTGTTCACTGAGCTTCCCCACTCCATATGGTTCCAGTTTGGCATCTGCCAATGAGAAGCATTCATGTGAGATTTGGAAGACAGAAAAGAAGGAAAAATTGAATAGAGGAGAGGTTGACCCTGGTGGGTTCATATGTTGTGTGTTTATCAAATATTTATTAAGATCCTAACATGTCACAGGCATTGTTCAACATTTTGGGGGTGTAGCTCCTATTCCGAGTTCATATTCTTTGATTAGGTGTGCAGACCAGTTAAAAAAAAAAAACAAGCAAAATAGAAATATGAATTGGAGATATTTCAGACCATGATCAACATTATGAGAATGTAACAAAAATATAATAGGACATTTTAAAGAGGAGAGTAAGAATAGAAAATTTTTAAAAATTATTAAACGTTTCAATTACAGTTAACGTTCAACATTGTACTCATTTCAGATGTACAACATAGTGATTAGACATTTATTTAACTTACAAAGTGATTAGTCTGGTAAGCCTAGTACCCATCTGGTACCATACATAGTTATTACGATATTTACTATATTCCCCATGCTGTACTTTACACCCCTGTGACGTTTTCTATAACTGGCAGCTTGTTCACCTTAACCCTGTCCCCTTTTTCACCCATCCCCCCAACCCTCCTCCCATCCGGCAATCATCAGTTTGTTCTTGTTGCCTAAGAGCATGTTTCTGTTTTGTTTGTTTGTTTATTTTGTTTTTTATGTTCTACATGTAGGTCAAATTATATGGTATTTGTCTTTCTGTGTCCAATTTATTTCATTGAGCATAATACTTTCTACTCCATCCACGTTGTTGCCCATGGCAACATTTCATTCTTTTTTAGGGCTAAGTGATATTCCATTGTATATGTATACCGCCTCTAGAAGAATTTTTGTTTAGGCATATTTTCAAGTTCTAAAGAAAGTTCTAAAGTTGATTTCTTGAAGAAAATTTTAACTTTCTAAACCTTTCTGGAATTTCTTCTTGACTGTTCAAGTTTCATTTTAGTTGGGTGTGTGTGCTTATGCTGTTACCAGTGATTTAAATACCCCACATGCATACATGAAGTGCAGTTTCTAGACACTTGCTGTTGTGATAAGAGTGACATCTTGATTTGCAGTATGAGATGCTGTTTGTCTGGCTCCTGGAAGTCTGTCATACCCTCTATTTCCAATAAAAACCCCTGGATCAAGAGAGACCTGGAATTTCAAGGGTGCCACTAAAATTTCCCAATGGGAATTGGGATTGTATTCCACATATTGTTATAAGTTTTATATGGGCTTCTTAGCATGCTATCCCCATGTCCACTTGGTCTTGTATTTTATAGGATTATTTTATAGGATTAAATAGGAATGTGGCATAATAAGCCTGTATCTGAATATATGTAGAGAACAGTCTGGATTGATTCACATAGAAAAGATTTAACCCAAGCTTTCTCTTTAGGAACGGAGGAAGAAGTACAAGGCCTTACTTTTACAGATAGAACTGAGTATCTCTCCTTAGAGACGGACTTTGATTTACAGTGAAAAGCGTGAGGATACTCTAAGGACATCAGGCTGTAATTGCTCTCCTTCAAAGTGGACTACTGTACCCTCATCCTTCAGATAAAGGGAACTACATAATGCCCTGTGTTTATTTGACTTATGATTTATTTCTTTTGAAAGGATTTTGTTAAAACATTCTTTGTGCTGGGGTTGGAGATATAAGTAATAAAGAGGGTTTGATCTTAGGAGGCTACTTTTCCTCTTAATTTGCTTATCTTTTGAATATTTTTATTTTTTTTAAACTCATTTAAAAAAATGAATAACAGTTTCTAGTTAATTTCCTTTTTTGCTATTCCTTAATTTTTTAAAAAATATTTACTTATTATTAAAAAAATCCTTCTTTTCTATGTCATTTGTCCTTTGAGACATAATAAAAATTATTTTTCTTCATCCTTCTTTTCTCATGTTTACTATCCACTGCCACACCTTCGCTGTCTTTGACATCAAATCAGGTTTAGCTACTCAAGTGTGCTGAGAAAATATTCCTTTTCTTTCTAGTTCAGCTTTGAGAAATAGAAGAAAGAGGGTTGGATTCTCGTACAGGCCCTATACTTGATTATTCTGGTACCTGGGGCTGACACTTGCCTTAGAGATGAGGATCTGAGTCTCTCTACCTTACTGGTGGAGGTAAGGAGTTTTATTAGAACAGTAGTGGTTAAACATTGTGGTCTCAGGACCACTTTCCACTCCAAAAGTACTTAGGGGCTTGTACAGCTATATTTTTAGGTGATAACCTGGTGTTCGGGCCATGACAGCCAATTGCTAAATCCTCAAGAATTCTACAACCTTGTAGTTAAACTGTTGGTACCTTCAATTCAACGTGGAGGAAGTATTTACATCACGGAAACTAGCAAATGCCACGGGTCACATCCCTTGATGCGGTGAACTGCTTTGTCAGCTAGTGCTGTTTACCAGAGAAGAAACTTAAAATGAGAAAATAAAACATATCTATCTGTAAAATAATTTAATATAAAATAGGCCCAATATAGGTTCATATAAATAAAATATTTTTACAAATAGCATTTACACGGTTAGAAAAAAAAAAAGGAGATGGCTTTTCCAAATATCTTAAATGCCTAGTTTAATAGAAAAAAGCTAGATTATTATATGGGCTTCTATATTCAATGTTTTATGATATCACATGTCATGTAGCCTTTGGAAACTATGCTGTCCCTTTGTAAGAGAATGAACTTAACAAAGGTAAATCATTTCTTATTGTTATTGGACAAATAGTTTTAACTTCACAGCCACTGGAGAGGTCTCAGGCTATCCCAGGACCTTTGGACCATACTTTGAAAACCACTGCCAGAATCCCTGGAATCCTTTCCACCCCAGAGAAAACAAAAACAAAAACAAAACAGTAATTCTAAAACCCCTTGGCTGTTAGTCAGTAGGTTTTAAATAGTGGAGCCCCCTCTCCCGTTAAAAATGAATGGGACCTTCCTACCAATGCTCGCCATTGTGCCTGAACACCAGCTGTCTTTACACTCCTTTGTGACTCCTCTTCTTTTCTTAGCATCTCACAATCTACAGGATTTCCTGCCAGGATGAGTAAGCAGGAGCTGAACTGCTTTAAGACATGGGGAATGTATGTGCACTGCCATGGAGTTCCGAGCCGATGGAAAATGAGAAACCAGTTAAAGCAGCCTCATCATGGTGATGGTTGCAGCTTGAGAGGCACATCGAGGTGAACAGCGCCCGCCTGAAAACAGAAAGGCCTTCGGAGTATGTGCAAGTGTGAGAGATGGCTATTCTCTTTAGGCACACGAAAGGGACAGTCATCACGGTCACCTTCGAATAGGAAGAACTTTGAACTAACTATGGGCTAGGGCAGGGTCAGCAAACTTTTTCTGTAAAGGGCCGGATAGTAAATATTTTCTATTTCTTAGTAGGCCGCACTGTCTCTGTTTCAACTACACAACTGTATAGTAGCACAAAAGTAGCCACAGAAAGTACGTAATTGAATGGGAATGGCTGTATTCCAACGAGTGGTTATTTGGGGACCTCTGTCTTGGCGGGAAAACAGATTGGCTTGCCTACCTGGTAAAACTTCCTCTCTCACGTTGACATGTCTTGTTTGATAGAATCTCCAAAACTTCTGTGTTACTTACACTTTTACATTGAACTATTAATGCTGGACTTTCAAAGGTATCGAACCAGCCAGGATAAATCTAATGAGGTAGCTGATTAAAATAATAACAGTTATAGCAGTTGCTATATACCAGATACTAATCTAAGCACTTGACATGATTTAATCCTCATAGCAGTCCTATAATTAAGCATGACTATTATTATTCTCTTTTATTTCCCAGGAAATGGATTTGTGGAATGATTAAGCAATTTGCCCAAGTTTATTCAGCTAGTAAATGATAAAGCAAGGGTTTAAGGTCCTATGTGACATTACTTCTTGATATATGCAGGTATTATGTTATGCACATGTGCACACACTTGGAGGTCAGGTGTATCTGAGGACTAATTATCAGCATCAGTTTCAATTTTAAAATGGGCACAAGGCCTTCTCAGGGACTATGTAATAAATCTACATGGAAAATTAAAAAAAAAATTTCAGACACTCTTGTCACACAAAACTTATAAAGAAGACACAGCAGTGAGAAAAATACTCTAATAGTATTAGAAATGGAAGAAAAATACATATCAGTGAATGGTACATTTTCAGAAATGGAGAAAACTGAACAAGGAAAAGAATAATACATGGAAAATGAGAGATAATGTCAAAGCACAGAATATATTTAAACACATATTTAAAGTATTAAGTGAATCATTTTTCAAATAATATGTGGATTTGATATTTCCAGTGCAGCATTTTGGTGAAGCTGTACATATTTTCTTAAAAAGACAAGGCAAAGCCATTTTTGAGCATATTAAATTGTCTGTAATTAAGTTTTGAGGCAATATTATCAGAAAAAAAGTAAAAGGAAGAGTATAAGATAAATAAAACAAAGAAGGAAACCTTTTTTTCTAGATTATTCCTTTTGGTGAACCCTTCCAGAGTTTTTTCACTTTAGCCAGTTGCTCACCTTAAGCAAAGTTCTCCGAAGTGCGATTGCTCAAGACAATCCATTGTGGGACAGGAAAAATGTGTTAGAACTTTTATTTCTGTTTTGTTCTTTCTTATAAAATAAGTTGTACAATCCAGGGCAAGAATGAGAGTTTAACGATGGTTGGAGACTCCATTTCATTGTCTCTTTGCTCTTCTACTTCAAGGTGTTTCTCTCATTTGTGTGATTAAAGGCAGTTCAGTGCCATGTTCACCTTGTAACCATCAAGGAAAGGGGGTCTGAGGAAGAGGAGGGGACAATAAGGAAGTCCCATTTTCCAGAACTTAGCCCCATGACCATACCCAGCTGCAAGGGCCACAGAATTGTGAACAGGAGCTGTGTCCATGTGCCCAGCTAAAGTTGGTGACTCTTTTAACTAAAGAAGAGAATGGCTATTGGTGACAGCTAGCTGCTATGTCATCATATTTAAAAGGATTTATAAGTTTAAAGATTGGTTATAGATTTCTCTTTTCAAAAGGTGAGCCTGACAAAATTTAGAAGATTTCTGTGATGCCTAACAGCTTTGGTAGGGTGCTTCCCTAACAGTTATGAAAATCTTTACATAACCAATATTTCCCTTTAAGGTGATAAAGTGAAAGGATTTTAAAAATACATATGCTATGAAGAGAATATTTTGAAAAAAAAAGATGCTTGGAATTGTGTGAATTTTGTTGCTAAAGAGCATTCAAGTGAGTCTCTTGTAAAAAAAGAAAAAAAATCCTTGTACTTTATGCTTAAAAACTTGTAAATAAAATTTTAAAATTAAAAAAATATATTCCAAAAATGTTTCATAAATTTTAAATCAATATATGAAAAATAAATTTAAAATGTATTGCCATTCCAGATCATGTATCATAGGAATGTACACTTGAATTCGCTGATGAGAGCACCTAATTGTTCCGAGCCAAAAGGGGGAAAAAAACAGAGGAAAAAAACGGGGGGAAAAATATGTACCTGAAACCTATATAATCTTATGAACCAATGTCACCCTAATAAATTCAGTAAAAAATAGAAAAATGTGCACATTTGTATTAATTTAGATGAACCAATTTTTGATTACCATGTGGAAAGGAGGGATTTTACCAGCTCTATTCAAAACATGAAATCTTTCGCTATCTGTAGGCAGGACGAAAAAAGAGCAAAAAATACACTTCTTCCATTGGTATATATATATATATATATATATATATATATATACTCTTTTAAGTTATCCTTTTAAGCTATGACAGACTTTAATATATCAAAACTATTATTATATTTATTAGGACACTAATTTTTACCACTTTGTATCATTATTTAGAGCATTACTAATATTTTATCATTAATAAATACAACAAAATAAAAGTATAAATACCATTCATTTAATATTTACTTCATTTTTTGATATATATTTTTGTGCACTTTTCAGAGTATATCTAATAGTATGGTTTCATGTATTTATACAATTTAAAGCCACAAACATATGAAGAATGCATTTCAATTAATTTTAGTGATGTAGTGGACAATCACAAAGGTTTAGAGAGCGGTGGTTTCCAAAAGGCTGTATTTGCTCCATAGGGAGGTAGCTTTTATTTTGTAATGTAGAAGGAAGAGAAATATGCTGTACTAACATTTAATGTATGGGCTGACACTGACATACTCATATCCTGTGTGTGCCAGAAGTTCCCAAGGTATCCACTCTAGTCTCTGGATTAGAAACATGATTTAGATGCTTTCCTAGCGGTTGACTACATCATGAGTATCCTGAGGGACTGGTGGCACTAGTTTTTGTACCTGGGGTCTTAGACTCCAGTAAACTATTTGCATCCATATCCAATGCTACTTGCTGTGTGGGAACACACAACCCATACTATTTTACCCACATTTCTATCTTGTCAGTTTTCCAACCCCCGAGACTGAAATTCTGAGTTCCTGTCACCAGGGTTAGCAAAGTCATGTGAAGACAGAGTTATACTTAATTTTAATCACCCTAGAGGAACAAAAGAAAGTATTTTGTTAATGCATAAGTGACTGTGTCAAGAATTAGCAGTCCTAGGAAATTAGGAAAATTAGGCAACAACAGGGTCTGCATGTGTTTGGAACCCAGAGAAGCATGTGCATAAACACCATTAACCCAGTGGTATTTTGCCATGTCTACAAAGTTACCGTTTTCTTGGTTATAGGATGGATGACTTGTCAAACTCTTGTAACTTGCTCTTTTGTGACACCTGGAGACACCATGACTCCCTAGAGTTATTTTTCTATGTTAGCTTTTAGTTTAAACTTTCCTGGCCTATTTTTTTCTTATAACAGTTCTTTATTTTTCAACCTTATTTGACTTACAAGTGCACACAATGGAACTTGGAATTTTTCTCATGTAAGACTACCATCTTCCTCCACCTTGTAGGTAGCTGTGGAACTTAGCTTCAGGGTGCTTAAAGCTCATATAAAGCTCAAATTCTTTGCGATTTTACTTTAAATACCCAATAACTTCATCTCATTAAAAATTTCAATTCTGTATTTTTTTTACCCATTGTTCCTGGCCTGTTCGTCTAGTATTTCATTCTTTGTAACAGGATTTAATCATCTTCTTTTACTTTACTCTCTTTTAAGGTAGAGCATATACAACTGGTAGCCAATTGTCTATTGGCTTGATAGTGTCTACCCGTGATGTTATAGTGCTTTGTCCCTCATCCTCAAATTGCCCTTGGTTCTATCTGGAGGTCTTAAAGGACTTTTCAAGTGTTTCAGCAGTACAACCTTGTGCCTCAGCCCTGCTTAGACTCTGACTTGTCCTAGAGGTGGATTAGGTCAGTTGAGGCCCTGGGCGCAGAAGAAAATATTGGGCCCCTTTAAAAAGAGAGAAAGATAGGGAAAATAAAAATACATGCCTTCAGAAGTCGGGACCCAGGGAATGCACCCAGTGCACCCACCATTAAATCTGCCTCTGACTTGTCCATATCTCTTATCACTGTATGCCATGAAAAACTGAAGGTGTACAAGCCTCTCAAAAAAATGGTGCTAGACACTATGCCAGCAAGGGAAAGAGGACATCTCCCTCCTTTTTGTGCCTTAAAGTCATCTTCAGATGCCCGAAGCAATTCTCTGTCACATCATAAAATCCCCTCAATACTTTTGTTAGCCTCTTCCCATTTCTCCACAGTAGATTTATGCCTAATCCAAAGGACCAGTAGGATAACAATGTTATTCTGTCCTTCTCCATTCTTTTTCAATTATCTTTTCCTTTTCTCACACACTTACATCCACTCAAACTTTCTGCATCCTTATTTAAGAAATAAAGCTTCCATGCATAGTAATGAAGATACCTGACTGTCGGATTTGGATGAAATTGTGTGGGAATCAGTTTGGCATCAAGGGTAAGAGGTGCAGCTCTGACTATGCTAGCAGAAATTAGTTAGATATGCTCTTTTATAATTATTAAAGAGAATTTTTAGCTCACTTGCCATCTCAGTAGCATCTCTGCCTATGCTTCCATTTGTTAATATTGTTCTCAAAATGGGACGCTTATAATTGAGCCAAATGTTGCAGATGTGACCTGATTAGGTCAGTGTACAGGAGATAGTTAGTGCCATTCCTCAAAATCAAACCTAATCAAAGTGGTTTCCTGCTTACAAACCTCATTCAATTCCCTTTCTTGGTCTTTACTAATCATGGCCAATCTGTACGGATGGCCTCACCCTCACTCTTCTCAAATTCCTTCCATCGAACTCATACAACCTCTCAGAATTCTTCATTATTCCCCAGTCTTTCCTGCGAGTGGACCATTCTCTTTTCCTACAGTGTTCTTCTCCTCTTCTCTACCTGAAAAAATGTTCCTTATTCTCCAAGCAGTTTTCTTTAGTCTGGGTTAGGCAAGCCTTTCCCTTCAGTCCTTTCTCAATCTTAATGGTTACCATCACCTTTTATTGGAATTATCTTTTAAGTCTATGTCACTTCGAGCATTTTCTGAACGTTGAGGGCAGAAAACACATATGATCCCCCTCTCTTTCACCAGCTTTGACTCTCTGCCCAGTACATGCAGATGTTCGCTTTTTTTTTTCACTCAGTTAATTAATTATTGTGGTATTAAGTTCCATTAACAGTTTAATTACAACTACTTTATTTTTATCACACTGTGAAGTATTGGATGATTTGTTACTTATTTTTAAAAAATGAAATTGCTCATCTTTTTGACTCAATTAATTAATGAAATACCCAGGTAGATATTGCTCCCACCTCAACTCATTCTGGCGGAAGTGGCTGATGCCATATTTCCTACTTTAAAGCAATTTTTTTTTTTTTGCTTCTAATCACCTGCCACTTGTACTATAATCACCATTATCTTTTTTAAAAAATAGAGGCTCAAAAAATGTAAGTGACTGCTGAAGTCATCCCAGCTAGTTAGTGGTAGAGTTGGTGTCAAAACCGAAGTCATCTCTACCTTTCCTTCTTTTCAATGTGCATTATTCCCTTTTCTATTATTATTTCTAATTCACCTTTCATATAATGCCTTTAGCTTCTTTTTATTTATTACTACATCTTTCCATAGCGATGGGATGTTTTGTGTTCACCACGTGGGATTGGGACCTAAACTGCCCAGGTTCAAAATGTTTGCTATGCATCTTCCTAGCTTGGTGACTTTGGGAAGGCAATTCAAGCTTTTGGGGGTTCAGTTTCCTTATCTACAAAACTGGTAGATAAGGTAACTGAGCACCTACATCATAAGTGACTATGCAGATGAAGAGATTTAATATAGACAAGGCGCTGTGATCACTGTATATGCAAGCACTGCCTGGGTTTGCTATTATTATGATAGTTACCCACGACTCTACGTTCCTGCACCTGTCACTATACTGTACGGCTCCCTACTGCGGTTTGGTCACTGTATCCTAAACCATTGGCCAGTATCTTTGATTCTCTCCTTGGTATTTTTAAATAACCTTTTTATTTTGGAGTAATTTTAGGCTTACAGAAAAGTTGCAAAAATAGCACAAGGAGTTACTGTTTATCTTTTATTCAGCTTCCTCCAATGGTAACATCTTATAGAACCATTGTCCATTGGTCAAAGTTATGCAATTAGCACGGATACAATATCGTTGACTAAATTATAGACTTTGTTAGGATTTCACCTGATTTCCCACTAATGTCTCCTTTTTGTTCCAGGATCCAATCTAAGATGCTGCATTGTACTCAGTAAACTCTCTCTCCTTCCAATGCTCCTTTTAAAAGGGGCACCCGTGATTGGCACTGAGAGCGCTAACATGGCAATTTTGTCCGGAGGACAGGGGCACCGTTGCCTCTTTTATGACCAGGATGCTGTACTTCAAAGACATCTAATCACCTCAATCTCCTGACAGGGACCAAAGTGAGCAGACAGAGGAGATAATTGGTTTCCCTGTTTGAAAGTTCCACTTTCAGCAGTTAGGAGCATGTGGGAATAAATACAGGGCCAGAAAGGAGCTGCTGATCAGAAAGTCTTAGTTGCCTTGTGGGATTTGGTCCACGTAGATGGCTCACAAGCAGAGAGCGTAAATGTGGACGTTTTCCAGTTGCTCCTGATTTGAGAGAACCTTTTAGAAGGAGATATTTATTAACCTACTCAAATATTTATTAAGCATTTACTAATGTTAGACATTATTCTTGGTGCTTGATATGTTTTAGATATTGTTTATATCTAAAAATGTCTATAAAGACATTTTATTTGTTTCTCAAAGTAATTTATTCCAGCCATGTAAATTACTAAGGAAATTTTAATATTTTAAATTTTATCACACTGTATTTTAAATTTTTTGAGGACAAGGACTATACCTTATTATTTTCTTCATTTGATTTCTACTTATTGACTTATTTAACTTCATATACTGTATCAATACCAATAGTAAGAACATAAAAATTAAATATTTTTAAAATCTTTAGTTTGCATCAGGAACTGTGTTAAGTTCATTTATATTATCAAACTAAATTCTTAGCAAACTCTCCAAAGTGGGGATTTGTCTTTCACCTTTAGAGGTAAATAAATGGAGACTTTTAGAGGTGACTAAGCAAGAGATTGGGTGAACTTCCTCCTGACCTCAAACCTGTTGGGGGCAGAGCTGGGATTTAACGCTGCTCTGAAAACCCGCCTCCCAGACTGCATGACCCCATTCTGTAAAATTGTGGGGAGACTTTGCAAAGCACAGCAAGTCCCAGGAGAGCAAACAGCAGAGACTGACTATTGAGGCCGAAGTTTGAATCTGCTCATTTATAAAGGGAGCATGAAAAATGAAAGGCAGTTTTATTTATGTGGTTGAGATGAGACATTATTAAAAGATGAAGGGAATCTGAGGAGATGGCTATAAAATAAAAAGTTTAGAGGAGAGAGTGGATTTCCTAAAGAAAAAAATAAATTGATCAGAAGCCAAGTGAGCATATCTTAAGACTTTTCCATGGCGGTAAGTAATGAAAAACAAAACAAAACACAAAGACAAAGCCTAAACCAGAACAGTCTCAGGGAGAAGACTGAAATCTGTTGTGGCCCTGCTTGGTTTATGAGTCCTGGATCTGCCCTCTGTCTGGGGACAGATTATGACATTATAACCTTACTGGGCTGCACTATCATTCTGTATCCCATCAGGCCTCAAGGGCTCATTACCAGCGTATTCTCTCAGAACACAGTCACTATAGGGTTAGTCTGTAGACCAGTGTCACCCTTGCCTCTGATGAAGGATGTCTCATACTTCTTTTTCTCCTCAAAGTCATCTAAATTCATTCTCTCTCTCCCTCTCTTCTCTTTCTTTCAACTATCCCTACCTCTGTGTCTTTATTATACACACAACAGCTTTTTAGAAAGAAATTCATGGAATAATTATGATAACAATCAATGTCACCATTTGGCCTTTTTGGGAGAGGACAGGGGGAATAAGTGACTCTAGATCTTGAAGGCTTCCTTAAGGTCAGATTAGAGTTTTATCTTCAGAAAAGGTTGATAATCCAATTTGATAGTGAAATACTAATAGTGGGATAAATCTAGATGCCATCTGGCTGAATTGCCTTTTGTTATGTAGACGAAAAGGGTAAATGTTTTTCCAAAGGCACAAAGTTGGCTCTGGACACAGCTGTGACTCAAACCCAGATCCCCTCCTATCTAAACCAGTGCACTTTCTACCATGACACTCAGAAGAGGAAAAAAAAGAAAATTAAAAATCCGCTTATAATGAGGTTAACCCTCTCCCCCAAGTTTGGCTGAAACCAAAGTAAAAAAGTTCGTTAAATCTTTAAAAGAATTTTTAGAGGCCTGTGTTGGTTAAACACCAACAGTTTCTGCTCATCTTCAAAGTGTTTTAGAGGTTTGGCTGGCAGAAACTATTGCAATTTTAAGACCAGGGAGAAATTTCTATCAGTAAGTCATATTTCTACGACTGAACCAACCACTCTGCTGAGAAATCTATTACAGAATGGTTATTATTTTCCCTCAATGACTAGGACAGTTGAACTCCATAAAGTAAAGAAAGGAAGCTATAACCTCATAGGATAAAAAGGTACCTACTTAAGAAGCCATGTATTAACAGAAGAAAAGTATCGTCACAGCAGGTGGTAGACCACCACCAATAATGCATTAAGTGCAAGCCTGTTATGAGGAAGAAATAGGACAGAACTTTATTTAGTTATTTATTTTGTGCCCCAGACATTCAGTGCTTTCAGAAATACATCTCCCATTATGATTTTGTTACAAGCCGTGGTAGTTTTTATTCTTGAGAAAAGAAATGGGAAACGGGTTGTGTTTTCACTTGCCATTTAGTTTATTATATCACTTGTTCTTATATAACATCTATGGATGTGTATAAAGAACTGTGCTATGTATAGCTGAATTCTTTTATGTTTAGTCACATTGGGGAGAAAAGCAAAGTTTTACAAAATTCTTTTAATGGAAGAAGACAAGGCATAGACACCTTTAGACTAGTAATGTTTGTTTTGTAAGTACTTTGACTCTGTAGAATGAGGACATGAGATTAGAGTATCTTGCAGATATTTTCCAGAGCACAAGCCACAAGATTTACAACATATGCATGTCACTATTTCCTCTTTTCTCAGTGACGAAATGGATAAACTTGAAAATTTGTGAGTGAAAGGAGGAACTACATAGGTATATGTGTAAGAATGTATATGTTCTTTCTCTGTCTCTATGTCTGTCTCTTTTATACTCGCTCCCCACCCCCATATATTTGCCCAAATTCACACCATTGGCAGAATTGAGAACAAAATACCTGACTCCAAAACTGATGACTTAAGTTATGCTG
The DNA here is from genome assembly GCA_004026545.1 of Mormoops blainvillei. NCBI lineage: Eukaryota > Metazoa > Chordata > Mammalia > Chiroptera > Mormoopidae > Mormoops > Mormoops blainvillei. The sequence goes on from PVJD01002086.1 coordinate 81,693, forward strand.
GAGGATCAATAGAAAGGTATGGAAACTAGCTAGGAACAATGAGAATTCAAATGCCATCATCTTTATTTTCAAGTCTGCATTTTATTGCTCTTTCTTGGCAAATTCAGCACCAGCTACCTTCTCTCTCTGTCTTTTTCTCTCATTTATTTACTTTCCAAAGGCATTTTAGATAGATGAACATGCAAGAGAAATTCCTTCTGTATTTCCTATTTTTGTCCTTTGTTCTCTTACAAGAAGACTTCAGAGAAGTAACACAATAAAGTGGAAAGGACATAGGTTTTGGTTTATTAGTTTCTTGGTTTGTAATTTAAGAGTAGTAAGAATCCTTCTAGGATTATTATGAAGATTTAGTTCTATAGCTCACAAAAAACGTTTAGTACAGAAAGGCTGGGATAGATATACTACACCAAAAAAAGCAATCTTCTCTCCCCAGCACTGATGGAAATTAGAATGGGGATTACTGGGAGGTGGGGGAAGGGGATGTGATGGCCTAACTTGTGTGTTTGGAATGTCAGTTTTCCTTTTTGGTGGGTCTTGGCCTTACTAGAGAGAAGATTCTCTGAAAAGAGGTGAAGGTGTCCAGCCTGTGCAGGGTCTTGCCAGGAGCCGCCTGAGCTCCCCTGTCACCTAGTGTGGCTATGATTGAAGGTCTCTATTCGGGCCAATGCAAACCCATTTTTTTTTTAAACCAGTTTTGGCCAATTTTATTAAAGAAAAAATTTGCATGATTTACTTTTCTCCACCCTGTTCTGGCATGTTTCTAATGATGTCAGAGTCACCTGGGTGAGTGACGGCCAGTGTGCACACTCGGTAGTAGTTTCCACACACTGTGCCTGATCCAGTACTATCGCCACAGTAGTGATGGACACAAGTCTTGGCCAACATGACACCTCTATTTCACATTTCTGCAGGACTGGACAGCTGTTGGTGAGGATGACTGGTTCAGCTTTGCCTCGTCTGATCATTTTCTGAGTTTGCTTGTATTCCAGCATCACCCACCCGCTTTGACACATCATTCACTATCTCTCTGTTAATAGCAAATTTTGATTACTGCCGTGTCCCAACTGGCATTAAAAAGTTTCAGGAAAATTATGAAGCTTAAGAAGCAGGGTTTTTGGAGATTTAGATGCCACCAGATACATTTATTCCTGTGTTTCTTCTTACACTGGGCTAACCATCCCTTTATTCATCCAAAATTTATTGAGTATTACAGTGAACCAGCACAATGGTAGACATATAACAAATAACAATAATAACAATGACAGCTGACATTTATTGGATGCTTCCCATGTCAGATATTTTTATTTTAAGCACTTTATATTTGTTGATTGTTCAGTCCTCACAACAAGCCTATGGAGTAAGTACTGTTATCACCATCTCATTTTAGAAGTGATGACACTGAGGTAACATAACTTATAAGTAAAGGGGTGGGGCTTGAGGATAAAAAAGACATCAACTCTCTACCCTCAGAGAGTCCATACTCTAGCAGGAAAGGTAAGCAGAGGAATGAAGTAAAATAAAATAAATAATTGGCAAATGAACCCCATAATAGTGCTTATTCTTGCACTACAACACCTCCCCTTCCACAGGAGTAATTAACTGGCTAGAGACATTAAAACAAGGTATGTGATTTGAGTTGCCTCTTGAAGGATGAGTTCTAGAAAATTTTCTGGTACAGGAAGCAGAGAGAATCATCCAGACTGAAGCATTATCACAGATCGTCCTGGGAATTTAAGAGGCTGTGGCAGAAACTGGAAAATGCAAGTAGTTTGGAATCATTAAACTGTTAAGGAGAGACCAAAGTGAGAGGAAACAGAAGTGTGCAGAGCTTTAAGGGTCTTGAATGTTGTAGAAGTTTTGACTTTTGTGGGGTTTATGAGCAAAGGGATGACATGATGCAATTTCAGATGGGTGAGAACAAAAGAGGCTGAGGACAGAGGAGTCCCTTGGTAGGGCCTCGCATCAGTTTTTGTAGCAGATAATTAGGAACAGATTGCTGAGTTTTGAATTCAGAATAGAGGGGAAGGCACACGCTTCATTCATACTTAAGAGTGAAAACCTCCCAAACTTGGTTAGTGGAAGGAAAGATTGAGGCCGAATCGTCGTGAGGAGTGAAAAGACTAAAAAGTTCCGGCTGCGTTCATTGTTGGAGTCCAAATTTTGGGGCTCAACCTCACTCCTGCCTCTGTGGCTTGATTACACAAATTCACTTTTCATTCTAAGCTAGTTCAAATTGGGTTTTTGGCATCTGCAACAGAAAGATTTTTGACTAATACATCCAGGAACCACAAACATTTAAGTTTTAGGAAGTAGAAGAGACAATCCACTACAAGATCTGATGTCCTGGGTGTGGATCACTGAAGCTGAGTATTCAGTGGAACAGATCATTCAACTTTCAAGGTATAAAAACATCATGCCCTTATGCATCTTAATCAAAGCTTGTTGCATTGCACAGAGGAGATGCGAAGAACAGAGAGGCTCCAGGAGAGTTTCTCTTCAATTCATTACTACACATGGAAGTGCTGTGATTGATGCTGTAAGGAACTAGATTAAAAGGTGGGCAACATTTTTGAAATATTGAAGGAATTGAAATCATTTAGCCCAGAGAAAGGAAGGCCGGAGCACAAAATTGCTGTCTTGAATTATTTGAAATGTTCCGAAATGGAGCTCCATGACAAATGTTTCTTTCTCTCCACTGAGAGAGAGGAAGAGCAAGAGGAAATGGATTCAAGTTGAAGCCGGATCTATTTAGGTGAATTATATTAGAGCGCTTCCTGACCTTGAAGGCTATTTGGCATAGGAATGAATTGCTAAGCCAGGTCAAGGAATCCCTTTCTCCAGAGACAGAATCAGAAGGATGAAGGGGATTTGAGAAGTCATTCAGGCAGATAAAAATTGATCTTTTTAAAGACCAAGCCCCCCTGAGGAAGAGATGCCATGCCCTCATACCCATGCCTGACAACCTTCGCTCTTGGCTATGTCTAACTTGACACTGCAGATTTAAACCATTTCCTTATTTTCTCTTCCCAGTTGAAGTAGAGAACAGGTAGTCAGGATCTTTAAAACCGTTGGATACTCTAAAGGTCAATATTAAATCACCATTCACCTTCTTTTTGCAAGCTAAATAATCCCCTTTCTATAGTTTTTCCTCATAAACTTTACTTGCTAATCCTCTAATTGTCTTTGTGGTTCTTTTGTGAAAAGTTTCCAAGATTTCCTATCTGTCTGTAGCTTGGATCCCGAAACTGAACACCATAGTAAGAATTGTAAGTGTTGAGTATAGCAAACCAGTTGTTTCTGAGTTGTTACGTCTACTCTTACTCAGTTGATTCAATGCAACGCTCTTTCTTCTTTTTCTAAAGCAGTGACGTCTTGCACTATTTGTGCTTTGAGCTTGTTATGTTTGTTTTGTGCTTTCATGTAATTTGTCCCCAGTATCTAGTGTAATTACTGGCATAGTAAAATATTCAATAATTGAGTATAGTGAGTGGCTAAATCAGTGTTCCAATTAATACATTTCAGATAGCTATTTGTGGGTTACTGGGAAGATCCAATTAGATAATATGATATAGTTCTTCATAGCCTGAATGCACTGTTCTCTTTCACCGAAAAATCTGTATGCATGTGATTTGAATCTATTCCTTCAATGTCTAACCTGTAGTTCGTAATATTTTTAAAATTACTTGTTTTTGCAATATACTCATCCAAGGGCCACATTTCTAGTGGGCTTATTATAGGTTATGAAACATGATAAATCCTAATGGCAAAAAAAATACAATTTTGAAGAACGATATAAAATAAAAGTAATTATCACCTTCTTCCCAGTGCTGGTTATTGTCCGGAAGTAGCTATAATCAAGAGTTACACAGATGGCATCATAATGTGTAGACTATTCATTGTCTTTTTTCTTCACTTTCCCCCATTGTGTATGGTGCCTTAAAATACATGCAGAATCTGACCACTTCTAAGCCTCTTGTGTCATCATCCTGTCTGAAGCTGCCATCATCTCTTGTGAAGGATTGCAGTCATCTTCTAATTTGTCTCCCTGCTTCCACTTTTGCCTCCTGTTTCTCACAGTAGACAGAATGATCTTTTAAAAGCATAAGACAGATCTTGTCATTCTCTTGCTTTTAGTCCATCTCATTTGGATTAAAGCCAAATTCTTAGACTAAGTCGCCCATGAGGTTCACTGAGGCAAAGATCTCAGCTACGTCTGTGAGCTTATCTCCACACCGTGATCTTTATCCCCTACACTCACTCAGCCAGCCCAACCTCCTTGTTATCCTCAGAGAACCAGGCAAAATTTCCTCAGACCTATGCTCTGCTATTTCCCTTGCCCAGAAAGCTCTTCACCCAGATGTCCACAGAGCTAATTTTCTCATTGTCTTCACTTCCTTGTTCAGGTGCCACCTTATCAAAGAGGACTTGATTAATGGTACCATAAGCCTGTGCAGACATTACATCTGCCCACCTAGATTTTGGATTCTCTTCCCCATTCTGGAACACGGTGGGCATGAGGGTTGCATTTCCTTTCCACCTTAGATTTAGGTGAGGCCATGCGACTTCCTTTGGTCACAGAATGTAAATGAAAGTGACCTGCGGAAGTATTGAAGGGTCTGTGCGTGATCATCCATTCTCCCTCTTTTTGGCCTTGACAGCCTTCTGGTGGCCCCATCAGCATGGGTCCCTGAGTGACAACGACATAGAGCTGCACTTCTCCAGATGGAAATCAGTTGTCTATGGTGTGAGCAAGAAGTTACCTGGGTGATTGACTGTGGGGTTTGATACCGCAGCATAACCTATTTTACTCCGGCTCGTATATTGCCAACTTTGTGCCCGTTTTCCTTAAGCACTTCCTGATTTTCCAAAGCACTGACTGTCATCGGATATATTTGTTTATTGTCTCTGTATCCCTCCCAGAGCACAGACACTGCATTTTGTTCACTGTATCCCAGTACTTAGGAAACTTACCTGGAATATAGTAGGTGCTCAATAATTATTTGATGATTTAATATAGTATGGTGATCATTCTATAGCGAGCAATATGTATAAGTGCTACCTTACTTGGCTTATAATTTTATGAATGTGTCATAGGTTGTATGGATATATACAAATTATTATGATATTGTTATTTCTATTTTTTGTTTTTCTATTAAGCTATGCTGCAATTTTTAATCTATTTTTCACTAGTATACACAATTTTATTTTTAGTATAAGTACTAAAAGCAGATATTCAGGGTCAATTATAAGTCATTTTTAATTTAAAATTAGCTTTTTTTGTATATTGCCAGATTGCCCTGTAAAGAGACTGTGGCAGTCTAGAAATATGATTATATAATAGTACAAATAGCCTTGGCCCAGTGGCTCAGTTGGTTGGAGCATTGTTGCTTATACCAAAATGTTGCAGGTTCAAACCCTGATCAGGACGCATATCTAGGATGTGGGATCAATCCCTGGTTGGGGCACGCATGGGAAGCAATTGATCAAGGTTTCTTTCTCACATTGATGTCCTTCCCTCTTTCTTTTTTTCTCTCCCCCTCCCTGCTTTCCTCTCTCTCTAACAGCAATAAACACATCCTCTGTTGAGGATAAAATTATAATAATAATAGTATAAATAGAAGGTATGAGAAAACGTAGCTCAGAGGAAGAAACTTCTGTGATGCTTAATTAGTTAAGTGCACTTGATATTGGAAGTCAGAACTGAACTCGAAGATCTAAGGAAAATTGTATGTGTGTGTGTGTGTGTGTGTGTATGTGGGTGTTGATCCTGTGAATACGCCTGACAATGTGACCATTCTCTTCCTTATTAAAAATTTGTGTAGAATCCTTTTCGGTGTACAATTAGGATCAGCATTTGTCACATGTTGCTCTTTCAAACATGATTTACATGGATGCCCTTGAGGCCAGGCAAAAGGTCATGCTGAGACAGACTGAGCCTCTCAGTCATTCAGAAAGTAGGTTATTACCCTTGTTGCATAAAATTCCGCAATGTATATTCTGCACGTCCCTTCTAATTTAGAAGATTGAACTTCTTACTCATTCTGAGAGAGAAGAACACCCCAATAAGTAACACAGCAAACAGTTAAGTGATTTGCCTAAACCCACACAGGAAGTCACCAGTACACAGAGAAGGAATCAAAAGTTCCTGATTCCCTTTCCTTTGCCGATGCCACTAAATAATTTGTCAAATTATTTCAAAGTCTTTCTCTCAAAGTAAATGGAAAACTTTTCACAAAAGTCTCTGCTGCTAAAACTGGCCTTCTAAAGGAAGAATGTTTTTAAAAGTGTTACTAGAAAACTAATATTTCAATTTTAGTTGCCAATGCTACCCTTTGCGAGTGTCAGCTCCTTACCTTTCTGTTTCTATCCTTTGTGTTTTCTGCCTCACCTTGGTGGCAGGGCAGGAAAGGAGTCATTCAAAAGGAGGCGCCTATGTTCCTGTCTTGGACAATGCTGCCTCTGCTCACCCGTCCCAGGGCCAGGACATAGGAAGCACTTAAAAATCATCATTTAATAAATGAGGGAATAAAAGAAAAAAAGATACATTTAAAAATAATGCTAGGCTGGATATCAAAGTGCCTTCTTAAAGAGTGTGAGACATCTTTTTTCCTGGACAAACTTAAAGCTAGATTCAATTTTCCTGAAGGAATGTAGGAATAGGGGAGTGTCTACTTCCTGGGCACACGATTTCCCACTGGGCTGATGGAACTGTCCTGGGACCAGACGCTGGTGATGTTTGCACAACATTGTGAATTTCTTCATGCCACTGAATCGTATACGTTAAAATGATTACAATGAGAAATGTTGTTATGTGTATTTGACCACGCTAAAAAATAATTAAAACAATTGCCATTAAAAAAAAAGGCCTTGCTTATTATTACCTCTTAGCTGAGACATACAATTTTATTGGCTAATAGGTATCCTTTTTGAGTATCAGCTATTACTTCAGGCGAATTTGCCAAAGAAGACATTTTGAAATAAATCAAAAGGCACATCTCATTCACACTCACAAGGCTTTGACAAATACTTTACCATAGATTAGTTTAGCCTGTTCCAGAACTTTGTATAAATGGACTCATTCAACATGTACTCTTTTGTGTAAGTCTCCTTTCACTCAGCATATTTTCGAGATTCAGTTTATACAGTCATATTTTTGTTTAAGGCTAAAATGAAACTAGCCAAAATAAGCCTTTAATGAAGTCCTTCACTACTTACAGAAATGGCATTGCTTTAATGGCTTTAAACACCAGGAATAAAATCTAGGCCTCATTGAGGGGTTTATAAAGCTTTTCTTCGAGAAGCCGAGCACTCGGAGAACATGCGTTTGGGAATATTGCATGAATCATACTGACACCGAAACGTACAGAACTCAGTCCTGTTTTGCTCCGCGCCCTGTGGAATCGCATTAGGGAGTTTGTTCTGGAGTCAAAGTCATAGAGTCAAAGTCGATGAGAGCTCCTGCTTAGATCAGGCCTGTGAAGGTGGAGCAAAACCAGATACAGTCAGATCCTCATCCTTTGCCACATTTGAAGACAATGCATCTGCTTCCAATAATGGGTACTTAATGATCTGCCTGGATATTTTATCTTTTCTTATCTAAAGTGTGAAGCATCATATACTTTAAAAGCAATGGGATGCATTTAACAAAATACTACAGTCCCCTGTTTTCTAGATGAAATTGCAATCACAGGCAGGGCTGACAAAAGAGAATTCTATTGCCGAGCAGTTGTAGTTCAAGCTTCAAGTGCTTCAAGTTTACTTTAAATGACCTGATGCAAACATATGATTTAGATCTTTAAGTAAGAACTACAGAAGCTCTGCCAGGCTTCATTATTTAGTCTTGAAAGTTCCATTATTTCCAGACATCCCAAAGGCAGAGGCTGCCAAGAAATGGGAGGAACAGAAGGCCCTATCAAGAGGTGTCCTGCCAGGGAGATGACAAGACAGATATAGTTTCAACACCATCCTAATTTGCTTTGCTGACCAGAAGGGGAAGAGTCCAGTTTTCTCCATCAACAAAATCCTCCATGACTGAGAACTCTATTTTAAATCCTGTCAGCTGAATTCCCCTCTTACTCTATGTACATGCTTGTATATCCAGGTGCAAAACACTAGTTATATTTTGAAAATGTTTTATATAGATTGGAAGTGAAGTAAGCAAGTATGAAAAACTGCAAAGCAGGGTCCCTGGGAATCAAGCTGATTTGTTTTGTTATCTTTATGAAACTCATTTAAAAATTCATTTTTAAAATTTAATTAATACAGTTAGAGAATTTGAAAAAAAGTTTAAAAGTTACCTAGAGCTCTAGGCTGGATAGCAAAGTGGTTTCTTAAAGAATGTGAGACATCTCTTTTCCTGGACAAACTTAAAATTAAATTAAATTTTCATGTGGATGTAGGGTGATATGGCTGATGATAGGATGTGGGATTAGATGATATTACTATGCATTAAATTTATTAAATTATATTTTAAACTCCTTTTAAGTAACTAATTTAATTATCCACTCAGTAATAAATTGCAAAATACTTTATAACACATTTTCTGGGATAATGTAATTCTCAACCTGTAAAATTGTATGCCAATTTTTAAAAAGTATTTCTTAATCTCTTTTCAGTGGTAGACAACTGTAGGTTCACCTAATGACTTCTGTTAAATTTAGATGAAGGGTTAAATTTTAATAATATCAACATGAATGCTTTCTTTTCATTTTAAAATGACCCTTGGTTTTGCATTTTGCTCTCTTATCAACAATTTTTCCATTTTTTTCTTGTGGATATACTTTGTTTTAATACTACACTAGACACTAAACTAAACTGTGCGTTTGCTCTTTTCTGTCTCTATTTATTTACTCACTCAGTGACTTTTTATCTCATTAATGCCATCCATGGATCAGCTTTTTAAGCTAGAACAGCTACTGGACTCCTGGAGATTTCAATTGAGCAGGAAGTTTTTAATTATTATTCGTAGACACGCAGTGACTGGTTATACTTTAGACAAGCAATATTTGAAAATTCTGCAAGAACCTAAGTACTGAGAAAAAAAAAAACAAACCAGGAAAAACCGACCAGAGTATATATCAACTGAATCAAAGTGAGGGCAGATTATCAGCCCCTTCTAACCAAGATGAGAATTATAGATACAGCACCTGCAGGTTTTTTTCCCCCAAGTGTTCATTATTTGGCAGAATATTGATCAAGTACTGTGCATCAACACAGATCAGTTAACTGGAAAATTAGTTTCTTCTTGGTTTATTCAAATGTTTTTCTTGTCTATTCTCACCTCTTAAATAAAATTTCCCTGCCCATTTCTCTAGCCCAGTAGTTTGCTCAGGCTGCCATGACAAAGTAATAGAGTGGGTGGCTTAAACAACAGAAATTTATTTTCTCACAGTTCTGGAGGCTGGACGTCCCAGTTTAAGGTGCCCTGGTTGGTTTCCAGTGAGACCTCCCTTCCTGTCTGCATAGAGCTGCCTTCTCTTTGGGTCCTCGCATGGCCTTTGCTCTGTGTATGTGTCTGGGGCGAGGGAGGGCTCTTTGATGGCCTTTCCTCTGTCTACAATAAAACTGTAGGCCAAAATGGCCTCACTGGTGAATTCTCCCAAGCAAATATGAAAGAAATAACACCAACTCTCAAATGAATTTCTCAAAACGCAGAGCTAGAAAAACAACACTTCTCAGCTTATTCATCAAGGCCAGCGTTGTACTGATACCAAAACCAAGCAAAGTCTTACAATGAATAAAGAATCTACAAAAACCACAGACTAAAATGCTTTCCAAAAATTAACAAATAAAGTAGTATGTATTAAAGCTTGAAACAAGCAGTAGACTACTTTATAATATTAAAAAGTAAAAGGATATATTGACTAAATAGAATTTATCTTAGAGTTAAATGGTTGTTTTAACATTCAAAAATCAATATTGTTATATAATGTTTTAAATAAATGACTATTTAAATGGTGGTATTTGAAATACTTAACAAAACTAAAAACCTATTCATGATTTAAAAGCTGAGCAAACTAGAAACAGGCAGGAACTCCCTCATCCAAATACAGTGTAACCATAATTGACATTACCTTCCGAAACTACTTCTTCTGTTTTAAATGCATACAAATTTTTAATATACTCATTGCTTTATTTCTCATTGCTTTTTAAATTCCATTTATTTCTCATGATTTGATTATCTTTTTCTGCAAATAAGTCCTTTAATATTTTTCAGCAAGAGTTTTGATTGGAAAATTCCATCTTTGTTGAGACATGCCTCTTATTTACTCTCAGTTTTTAGTGATGGTTTAAAGAATCATAGAATGTTTTGTTCAAAATTAAATTATCTTAATACATTAATGATATTGTTGCCATGGTGAATTTTGTTTTCAGTATATAGCCATATTTTTTTTACTGCTTTTAAGATTTTTTTTCTTTACTTTCACTTTTCTGTAGTTGCATCATCTATGTCTAGTTGTGGGATTGTTTTCATTTAACATCTTTGAAACTTGTTTTTCTTGATGCTGATGATTTAAGACTTTTATAAAATCTGGACAGTTTTTAGCTGTTATTTTTTTTCTTTCTTTTCAGTTGTTAAAAAGACTTTATTTTCCCTATTCAGTTACTTTTTGACCTTTGAACATATGTGTGTGTGTATGTGTGTTTCTGCACCCTCTTCATTCTGTTCCATTGATACATATCTCTGTCTTTTTTCCAATACTAAAGTGCCTTGATACTGTAACATTACAGTAAGTCTTAAAATTAGATAGGGTAAGTCATCTAACTTTGTTGTTTTTTTCAAAATTGTTTTGGCTATTCTAGATTATTTGCATTTTTATATGAATTGTAGAATCAGTCAACATCTGAAAAAACAGGCCGTAGTATTGACTGGTGTTATTTTGAATGTGTAGGTCAATTTGGGAAGAACTGCCATGTTAACAATGTTGAGTTTTCTGACTTATGAGCATGCTGTAAGTTCTATTGTTTAGATCTTTAATTTCTTTCACCAGTATGTTGTAGTTTTCATTGTAAAAGTCTTGGATGTCTTTTGTAAGAATTATTCTTAGGTATTTTATGTGTTTTCTTTTGTTATTGTAATTGCATTATTTGTTGTGTTTATTGTATTTTTTTCCATTATCATTTAGCCCCATTTCCATTACCATTTATTACCACTACTTTTTATACCCCTTCCCCCCAGCAATCACCACACTGTTGTCTATGTCCATGCGTCCTTTTTCCTTTTTTCTCAATCCCTCTGCCCCCTAACCTCCCCCTACCTCCAGCTGTCATCCTGCTCTCAACCTATGAGTCTGTCCCTATATTCCTTGTTAGTTCAGTTTGTTCATTAGATTCCACATATGAGTGAAATCATATGGCATTTGTCTTTCTCTGACTGGCTTATTCCACCTAGCATAATGTTCTCTAGGTCCATCCATACTGTCACAAAGGGTAAAATCTTCTTCTTTTTTTTTTTTTTTGCAGCCAAGTAGTATTCCATAGTGCAAATGTCCCATAGTAGTTTTATCCTCTCATCTACTGATGGACACTTGGGCTGCTTCCCTATCTTGGCAATTGTGAATAATGCTACAATGGCTTATGTTCTTTTGAATTAGTGTTTTGGGTTCCTTCGTATATATTGCCAGGGGTGGGATTGCTGGGTCAAAAGACAGATCCAGTTTTAATTTTTTGAATCTCCATTCTGCTTTCCACAACGTCTGCACCAATCTGCATTCCCACCAACAGTACAAAAGGATTCCTTTTTCTCTACATCCTCGCTAGCACTTGTTGTTTGTTGATTTATTGATAACCATTCTGACAAGTGTCAGATGATATCTCATTGTGGTTAATTTGCATTTCTCTGATGATTAGTGATGTTGAGTATCTTTTCATACATCTATTGGCCATCTGTATGTCCTCTTTGGAGAGGTGTCCATGCAGGTCCTTTGCCTATTTTTTAATTGGGTTGTGTGTTTGTGTATATGTGTGTGTTGAGTTTTTGTAAGTTCTTTATAAATTTTGGATATTAACCCATTATCAGATATATCAGTGAATGTTTAACCATTCTGTGGGTTGTCTTTTTATTTTGTTGATGATTTCCTTTGCTGTGCAAAAACTTTTTAGTTTGATGTAGACTGATTTGTTTATTTTTTCTTTTGTTTCTCTTGCCTGGTGAGATATATCTGATGAAATATTGCTATGAGCAATATTTTTATGGTTTTGGGTCTAACATTTAAGTCTTTGATTCACTTTGAATTTATTCTTCTGTATGGTGTAGGAAGGTGGTCTAGCTTCATTTTTCTGATGTATCTGTTCAATTTTCCCAACACCATTTACTGAATAAATTATCTTTAGCCCATGTACTTGTATGTACTTGCTTCCTCTGTTGAATATTAATTGACTATAAAGGTGTAGGTTTATTTCTGGGCTTTCTATTCTATTCTCTTGATCTATGTGTCTGATTTTATTCCAATACCATGCTGTTTTGATTACAATGGCTTTATAGTATAGTTTGATATTAGACAGTGTGATTCCTCCAACTTTGTCCTTCTCTCTCAGGATCACTGTGGTAAGTGGGGCCTTTTGTGGTTCCATGTAAAATTCTGAAATATTTGTCCTAGTTCTGTGAAATATGCCATTGGAATCTTGATAGGAATTGCATTGAATCTATAGATTGTTTTGGGTAGTGTGGACATTTTAATAATGTTAATTCTTCCTATCCATGAACATAGTATGTGCTTCTACTTGTATCTTCTTCAATTTCTTTCTTCATTGTCCTATAATTTTCTGAGTACTGGTTTTTTACATCCTTGGTTAGGTTTATTCCTAGGTATTTTATTCTCTTTTAAGCAATTTTCAATGGGATTTCTTAATCTCCCTTTTTGTTAGTTTGTTATTGGCATATAAAAATGCAACTGACTCCTGCATATTAATTTTGTATCCTGCTACTTTGCTGAATTTATTTATCAGTTCTAGTAGTTTCTTGGTGAAATCCTTGGAGTTCTCTGTGTACAGTATCATATCATCTGCAAATAATTACAGTTTTACTTCTTCCTTTCCAATTCGGATGCCCTTTATTTCTTCTTCTTGTCTAAGTGTTATGACTAGGACTTTCTGTACTATGTTGGATAAGAGAGGTGAAAGCAACTATCTCTGTCTTGTTCCCAATCTTAAGGGGAACACTTGTAGTTTTAGCCCATTGAATCTATAGCCCATGGTGATAGTGGGTTTGTCATATATGGCCTTTATTATGTTTAGGTATGTTCTCTCTAATCCTACTTTGCTGAGAGTTTTGATTATAAATGGGAGCTGGATTTATGAAACGCTTTTTCTGTATCTATTGATATGATCATGTGGTTTTTATCCTTCATTTTGTTTATGTAGTAAATCACATTTATCGATTTGCAAATGTTGTTCCAAGCTTTCATTCTTGTAGTAAATCCCACGTGATCAAGGTGTATGATGTTTTCGATGCATTTCTGTATTTGGTTTGCTAATATTTTGTTGAGGATTTTAGCATCTATGTTCATCAAAGGATATAATTTTCTTTCTTGGTAGTATCTTTATCTGGTTTTAGAATTAGGATAACCCTGGCCTCATAAAATGAGTTTGGGAGGCTTCCCTCCTCTTGAATTTTTTGAAATAGTATGAGAAGGAGAGGTGTTAGTTCTTCTTAGAATGTTCGGTATAATTCACCTGTGAAACCATGTGGTCCAGGGCTTTGTTTGTTGGGAGTTTTTTGATTACTGCTTCAACTTCACACTATGTATAATCTGTCTATTCAGATTCTTTGATTCTTTCTGATTTAGTTTTGGAAGACTGTATGTTTCTAAGAATTTATCCATTTCATCCAGGTTGTCCAGTTTGTGGGTATATAGTTGTTCATAATATTTTCTTACAGTCCTTTGCATTTCTTTGGTCTTGGTTGTTATTTCTCCTCTTTCATTTCTGATTTTACTTATTTGGTTCCATTCTCTTTTTTTCTTAATGAGTCTGGTTAAAGGTTTGCCAATCTTGTTTATCTTTACAAAAAAACAGGTCTTGGATTCTTTGATCTTTTATATCATTTTTTTAGACTTTATTTTGTTTATTTCTGCTCTGATCTTTATTACTTCCTCTTTTCTATTCACTTTGGGCTTTGTTTGTTGTTTTTTGCAAGTTCCTTTAACTATAAAGTTAGATTGTTTATTTGAGCTTTTTCTTGTTTTTTAAGATAAGCCTGTAATGCTATGAATTTCCCTCTTAGGATGGCTTTCTATGGGTCTCACAGATTTTGGATTGTTGGTCCTCATTTTCATTTGTTTCAAGGTGTATTCTGATTTCTTCTTTGATCTCATTGTTGACCCATTCATTGTTTAATAACATATTATTTACCATATTTTGCCATGTATAATGACCACCCACATTTTTGGCCCAAATTTTCAGGAAAAGAAATCTTTCATTTTAATTTTTAAATCCAATTATTTATTTATTTATATTTAGATCCTTGGTTTTTGTATTACAAAGGAATTTTTTGCATTTATTTTTTAACCTGTTGTGTTACAATAAATTTTATATAACAAATAATTACAAAACACAAAAATAGATACAAGGTACAAGAGATTTATATACCAGTAAGAAGTTTATGATATTTACACATCATAGAAAGCCAAGGACTCTTTGTCACTGTTAATGTCAAAAGTTTCATCTTCTTCCACTTCTACTTTACTGGTGTCTTCCGAAGAGTCATATTCCTCACCCTGGTAAATTTCATCATCCTCAGTTCCATCCACAGCATTGCTGATGCCACATTTTAAAAATGATTTCACAGCCAAAGTTATCATTATCCAGGGTATCTTTTTGTATACACACATCGTTATTGCTTTTTAGAGTTACACTTTTAATACATAAGCATAAATAAAAAAATAAAAACATTTATTTGGACATGGAATTAGTACTACCCATGTATAATATACGTCCTTATTTTTCCCTCAAAACTTTAGGTAAAAAAGTGTGCATGATACGTGGCAAAATACTGTAGCTTCCATGTCTTTAAAAGCTACAGGGATGGAATATCTTTTTCCATCCCTTTACTTTTAATCTGTGTGTATCTTTTCATCTGAGATGTATATAGGTCTTGTTTTCTTGTCCATTCAGCTACCCTCTGTCTTTTGGTTAGAGAACTTAAGCCATTTCCATTTAAGGTGATGACCGATAGATATGTATGTACTACCATTTTATTATTAGATTGCTTTTTTCTGATTATTTTCCTTTCTTTTTTTCTTCTTCTTCTCAAAGCAAGCCCTTTAACATTTGTTGCAGTACTGGTTTGGTTTTAACAAACTCCTTTAGCTTTTTCTTGTCTGAGAAGCTCCTTATTTTTCCTTCAGTTTTAAATGATAGCCATTCTGGGTGGTAGATGCTTACCTGCTTTTCTCTTGCAGCTATTAGGATTTTCTCCTTATTTTTTTAAGACTTGCTATTTTAATTATGGTGTACTTGGTGTAGACCTCTTTGGGTCCAACTTGTTTGGGATTCTCTGAGCTTCCTACAGTTGTATGTCTTTTTTCCTTCACCAGATTAGGGGAGTTTTTGTCATTATTTCATCAAATAGGTTCTCGAGCCCTTGTTCACCCTCTTCTCCTTCTGATATTCCCATGGTACAGATGTTGTTATGCTTCATGTTATCCAAGATATTTCTTAAGCTCTCATTTTTTAAAATTGTTTTTTATTTTTGCTGCTCAACCTGGGTGTTTTTTTTTTTTTTTTAGCTTGTCTTCCAAATCACTGATTCGATCCTCAGCTTCACCTAAGCTACTGTTTATTACTTCCAGTATATTATTTATTTCAGATATTCCATTTATTTCTGACTGGTCCTTCTTTATGGTTTCTATGTCTTTTCTCATGTTGTTGAGTAGCCTTATAATCATTACTCTAAACTCTCTGATAAATTGTTTGGTTCCATTTCATCTTACTGTTCTTCTGGAGAATTCTCTTGTTCTTTCATTTGGGGCCTGCTTCTTTGTCTTCCTATTATGGCTGCTTCCTTGTATTTTCTGCCTTAGTTGTTAAACTAATCAGCTGTGAGACTGACCAGCTGCTAAAATGACCAGCTGCTAAACTAATCAAGCTGTAATCAACTTGAGCACCACAGAGTGGGGTGGAGTAATTCCTTTGGGCAGGGCTATTGCTTCCCCTCAGGCTGATGCCACCTGAAGAGGAGTACTCTGCCTGAGAAAGATGGTTCCTGCAGTATGGAGGATGACTCAGCACAGGGATGCTGGTGGCTTTTTCTTAGATTCTCTCCCCTTACTCTCCTCAAGTATCTCTAGTCCACTCTGCCCTCCCTCTGCCAGAGCCCAGGGTAAGTGAAATTTGGTGTTTTGGTTGTTTAAGAGGCTCTCTGAGTCACCAGCTGTCTCTCCCTGGCAGAGAGAATCCCTGCTACTTTTCACAACCAGAGGTTTTCTGGGTTCCTTCCTGACTCTCATGCTGTAGGCCCGGGAGCCTCCAGATCTTTAGCTGCCACCCATGGGAACACAGCCACTCTTCTCATGCCTTCTTCATAATCGCAACCAGTCTTGTGGTGAGGTGGTTTCTTCCATCCATCCTTGGTAATAAGGCTCGATTTCTATTCTTTTATGTATTTTTTTTATAACCTATAATGTGGTCTATCTTGCTGAATGTTCCATGGGAGTTTGAAAGAATTTATACTCTGCTATTATTTTTAAATGAAATATTCTATACATAGGAATTAGATCGAGCCGAATGATGGTTCTGCCCAGGTCTTATTTGTTGTTACTCTTTTTCTGCCTGCTTGACCTACCAATGCTGTCAGAAGGGTTTTGTAGTCTCCAAAAATACCAGTAGATTCTTCTATTTATCTTCAGTTCTGTAAGTCCAGTCTCATATATTTAATGTTCTGTAATTAGGTACATGCATGTTTAGAATATTTATGTCTCTTTGGAGAATTGACCCGTTTATAATATGCCTCTCTTTAACCTTAATTATTTGTTTTGCTTTGAAGTGTGATTTGCATTACTTCTATAAATAGAGCTACTTCAGTTCTTGTTTGATTAGTGTAAGTGAGCTGTATTTTTCTACATCTTTAAATTTAACTCTTTATGTTTTTATTTTTAAAATAGGCTTCTGGTAGACTACCTATAATTGGATCTTAGAAAGAAAATCCCTTCTGACCATCTAATTCTTAATTGTATTTTAATTAATGTATTAATTATAATTTAGCTGTAAAATACTCACTGAAATTATTGAATTCAACTATTCTTTATAGTAACTTTTTTTTATAAGTTAAATTTGTTCTTCCTCCCTCCATTTCTGCTTTTTTTGGTTTGAATTGAGCATTTTCCATTTTATCTCATGTCATACCACATCAGTTATATTACTAAAACATTTCAGTGGTTGTTCTAGAGTTTGCAATCTACCTTTTTAACATATAGTGTAATTTAAAATTATACTGTAACACTTTATATGCAGTATGGATAGCTCATAATAGAGTATGCATAATTTCTCTCATCTGTTCTTTGTGATGTTACTGTTGTTCATTTCATTTATATTTTCTATAACGGCCTGATTCTTCATTACTGTTACGTTTAAACACTTAGTTATATTTTATATCTATTAATAAAAATAGATGATTTTATTTTACTTTCTTTTATTCTTTCCATGATGCTTTGCTTTTCTTTATGTAGATCAAAATTTCTGACATCATAATCCTCTGCCTGAATAACTTCTTTAAACATTATTTTTTTTATTGAATGTCTGCTAATGATGAATTATTTCAGTTTCTTTTAATCTAATGAGACTTTATATCACCTTCATTATTGAAAGATAATTTTGCTAGATACAGAATTCTAAGTTAGTAGAATTTTTTTTCTTTTTATTTTTGTCAATACTTTAAATATTTCACTACGTTATCTTCTACCTTCTATGGTTTCTGAGGATAAATCCACTGTAATTTTTTCCTTGGCCCTGTTGATTCCACTGATAAACCCATTGAAGGCATTTTTCATTTCTGTTACATTGTTTTTTACTACACAGAATTTTCTTTTTGTGTTTTTCTTAGAGATTCCATTTCTTTGGTTATAGAACTCATCTATTCCTTCATGTTGTCTACTTTTCCTATTAGAGTTCTTAACATATTAATCACAACTATTCGAAATTCTCTGTCAGATAATTCCAGCATCTCCATCACAACCAAGTCTGGTTCTGATGATTGTTTTGTCTCTTCAGACTGTGTTTTTCCTTTCGGCATGCCTTGTGGTTTTTTGTTTATTTGTTTTTGTTGTTGTTGAGTGCCAGACACAATGAATCAGGTAATAGGAACTGAGGTAAGCAGGCCTTTATTGTGAGGCTTTATGTTAATCTGGCTAGGAGTTTTTCCTGCTTCGTTTAAAGTTTTAACTAATTAGTTATAGGTGCCATTAGCTTCAAAATACTTTAAATATGCTTGTTTTTTTTGTCCTTTCTTGTGTTAGGCTTTCTTATTTCAATTTTCTTGTAGAAAACCTATGTCTTTTAGTTCTTTCTGCTATAATCCACTGTTATTATCTTGGAGTTTTGTTGGTATGGTGATCAGGTGTGAAGGAGGGGAAGTAATTTATAATATTCTGTAATAATCTACAACTTTTTAGTGGGCCTGTGATCCAGAGCTGTGACCATCACAAATGTTTCTCTAGCAGTACATGTATCTGCTTGTGTCCTACTCCTTTTCCTCATAACAGGGTTCTAATCTATAACCTTGAACCCCTAAATCCTGTAGACCGAATTTCCTCCCCTCCCCTCTATCCCCCTTCTCCAAGGTGAGATGTAAAGGCTTTAAGTGGCTTGACTGAGAGGAATGCACTTCCCTCAGCTGGGATAAGTTCCTTGCAGCGTTTTCCTTTGGAGTTTAGGCCTATATTAGGGCAAAGACATTGGTTGTATTTTACTATGATCACTCCTCCCTTTCCCCTCCCAGAGCCTTGAGGGCACCTTTGTCAGATCTTTAACCTGTTGGGATTCCTGTAAGGAAAGCCCACACATAGAGGCCCCATTAAGACTTTGATCCCCAAGCATTTCTCGCTGTCTCTTCAGGCTACACTCAGTCTCATGCAATTCCTCACAGTTACCATATAAGTATTCCTACCGCTTCAGGGCTCCAGCAGCTCCTGTTCCAGACAAACAGATATTGTTTTACTATCTCTCTCTGGAAGTGACTCTAGTTCCAGACTTCAGGGTGATGACTTGACATGCACCTTCAGTTTTCTGATGAATACTAACAAAGATAGTGATTTTCAGCTTGTCTAGCTCTTTCCTCTTGTAAGGACAAAAGTCACAATTCCAAGCTCTTAACATATCATAGCTGAAACTGAAAGTCTGCTGAAAGTGGCATTTTGAAATGAGATTAGTTTGTATATATAAGTTATTTGTTTATTTTTATAGTCAGTCATGTTCCACTGCCAGAAGTACACAATGAGGGAAAATTCTCTGAATCTTTCAAAAGTAGAGTCATTGTCAGTCTAACTACATTTCAATCAAACAAATCGTATTTTTACTTTTTCATAGAAAGAAATAATTAGCTTGCTCTAACAAAAAATTATCTTCAGATTTTGAGCCATGCAAAGTCACAGATGCCATTAAAAAGGCCAACCCATGCAGTGAAAATTTCAGCTTCCTTCAAAGGCCAATTAAAAAACCACTACCTTGTTATGAGCCAGAAATTGTTGAGCCATCTGGGATATAGAACAACCAATTTATTAAATAATGTGCATAAAATGCATATATTTTGTATTAGGAGGTTGCGGATTGATTCATCTTGAGCCTGAGTGATTATAAAACTTTTTATACTTTACCAATTGTGATTTGTGGCTTAAAAGAGGAGGTGTGTTTATAATTTGTGTGCTGAAGAGAAGACAAGAAAAGCCCTTTACAAGATGTGCACACATTTTTCTATGACAGCATGCTTCAGAAAGCATTTGCCCAACAATCTTTACGCAAATATTTTTTTAAGGTTCAAATAAGACAGTTTGTTAAAAAAAAACAAAACAATGCTATGACAGCAAAGTAGACAGCAGGAAATTCTGTGTACATCAGTAGGACACAGATTTTTGAACTGGTTAATGTTTATAACTTGCCAGTATAAGGACTCTGATGAAACAGTATGACATGGTTTTTGCTCTGGTGTAACCTCCTGTAAGTTATGACATACTAAAGCATACTACTCACTTAAGTCTTCCTGAAAGGCTAATGATTTCTCATGGTTCTTTCTGGTCTGATGCTGTATTTCACCTTTATATAAAACCACAAAATATATTTTCTAATATCAGTTTCACATTGAGTCATTTTGTCTTCTTTTGTCATGGTGAAGGACATTGACCAAATTGAACCATAATCTAAAAGCTGGAGTAAATCACAGAAATTTCTTCAAAGATGGATAAACAAAACCTTTTATTTCATGCAAATCACAAAAAAAGCAAACATTCAAAAAAAATTAACCAGTCATACAGCTATGATAAAATTTTAATAAAACTAAACCTACATAATTGCCATAAATTTAAATAAGAACAAAATGGGAATATTAAAATATTTTATTTTCTTACAATAATTAAAGAACAACCCTCAAACCTAGAAAACTTGGTGAAACTTGGAAATAGCAATTTAAATAAAATCCTTCCTTCCGTCCTATTTCTTTGTGTCTTCCATATATTCCTTCATTAGGCAGAGGTATAATTTGGTTTCAGTTCTTCCATTTTCTGCATATGCAATGAAGCACAGATTTAAAATTAAAAAAATAATTTGTAGATATTCCAAGAAAGGAACTGATACCTTCTTTGCCTAATTAATTTAAATTGAAAGCTATATTTTTTGGAGAGATTAAAGATGGCAGCAGACTAGGTAGATGTTACACTCACTTCCTTCCAGCACAAAACTGGAATTACAACTAAAATATAGAACAAGCAACCTGAATAAACCAACTGAAGACTATAACCAAGGATTTACAGAAATCGTATAACTAAGGACTTACAGTAGAAGCCACACTGAGATTGGTATGAAGGGCAGAGACACGAAAAAGCGTGGCCCTGCTCCCACAGGTGGTGGCTAGAATTCTAGAAGGATATCTCAGCAGCAGAGTTTCCCTCTGAGGAAAAGAGGCCACAACCCCAGACAGGGCTCCCCAGCCCAGAGCACCTGAGCCAGGAAGAGGCACACAAATAACGCCTGGCTTTGAACATCAACAAAGGTTGTCCCTGCCAGGGAGGGACAGGGGTCTGCTGGAGATACAGGTGCCCTACTAAAGGGCCAGTACACAAAACCTCGTTTGTAGCCACCCATCCTGGGCTTTGGCAGAGGGATAGCAGGGAGAGGGAGAAACAGATTGGAGTCACGTGAGAGCTCTAACCAGATATAACTGGTGTATTTGAAAGAAGAGGAGAATGCCATGTGAAGATGGAGACACACAGGGGTAACGCTGTGTGATGACAAAAGCAGAGGCTGGAGTGATACAGCTATAAGTCAAGGAACGCCAAGGGTTGGTGGCTACCAGCAGAAGCTAGGAAGGGGCAAAGATGAATTATGCTCAAGGTCTGAGAGAGAGCATGACCTCACTTAGAACTTTTCTCAGATTTCTAGATATCTAGACTCTGGAAACATGCAGAATAAATTTATTTTTCAGCTTGATGGCAGCCTTATGAAATTAATATATTGAATAATATGAACTCTTTTTGAAAAAAGTATAGAACAAAATAAGAAAAGAGGGAGAGAAAGTGAGAAGGAAAACTGACTCAATGATATTACAGTGGATTAAAATATATAATATGAGGGATATTTTTTCGATATTTTTCAAGAAAAATAAAATGTGGGATGGAAGGAAAATCAGGAAACTATCGACATGTACTGAACACCGACAATAAGCCAGGCACAGCACTGAGTGCTTTCTACTTGTTATCTGACTTAACTGTCAGAATTGCTTGGTGAAGCAGGTATCATTGTCATTATTGTATCGATGAAAAAGAGGAGGCCTCGTGAGGTTAATTAACTTGTGCTTTGTTACACAGGCGTTAAGTAGTAGATATGAATTGTTCCAGTTCTGTTTATCTTACAGGTCCAATCTCTTTCCTCTTGACCAAGTGTCAGTAACCTATGACCAGACACAAGGGTAAAAATCTGTCCTCCATGTTCTTGAAAATAAAATTTTATTGGAACACAGCCATGCTCATGACTGCTTTTGCACTACAACAGCAGAGTTCATTGGTTGCCACAGAGACCTGTGGCCTGCAATTCTGAAAATCATCACTGCCTGACCCTTTCCAGAAAAGTTTTTTAAACTCTGCTCTCCACTTATGCAAGAAAATCTGTATGTGAGCCTCAACTGTCCTGCCAAATCTTAAGCCATTTACTGTCTGAGGCTGTTTTACTATCTATAAAATATAGATAATACCTCATAGTGTTTTTCTAAGAATCGTTTGATATAGAGAATATTAATGTACTTTGTAAACTGCGGAGAAACACACAACCCTTAGTAGTTACTACTTAAAAACAATAAAAAACTATTATTTAACTGTTTCTTAATTTCTCATTTCAATATTGAAATCAGTACATGGCTTCATATTTCTGTTAATTTATGTCATTAGATTTGTCTTAACAAAAAATATAGGCAGATTTACTTCCCAGGCTGCATTCCTTGTAGGGGTCCTTCTGTGTGGGGTGGTCCCTCTCTCCTGGGGATCTGTTTGTTCTGTGATGAAATCAGTAACTTTTTTTTCTTCAAAAGGCAGAATTTAATCTTTGTGGTAGGCCACCATGAGAACATTCCTCAGATTCCAGGAGAGGGAGTTTTCAAATTTAAAAACTTTGCAATCCCCTGATTAAGTCTAACAAATCTGACCTATCTTTAAAATTTATCTTTAGGTGGGAGTTCTAAAAACATAAAGGCTGCATCGTTTCATTCAGTGCCTCCCATTCAGATTCAGAAATTTAATTCTTCTCATCTTTTTGACAGGACATTCCCTTAGGGTCCACATTAAAGGCAGCTGGATCATAAAAAATGTTAGCTCATTTTATTAGAAGTCTCTTGATTACTCCTTGTAGGCTCAAGGGCTTTAGGCCCTTTCTGTATCTATACCAACACCTAGACTAAAAGCCCATCCTCTTTAATCCTCTTTCCTCATTGTGTTTCGAATTGACATCTCTTTGAGCCAGGGTTGGTAGGGGGCTACCTGTTTTCTCTTAATAAGACAAGCTGTCAGCATGCAATACGGCAGAAGAGAAATCAGTTAACTGGAAACATTTGTAAAGTCTTTTGGTTTGAATGTAGAAATCAGTGTATGTACCATCTATTTCTGTTAGCTTTTGTGCTTTATCAAAATTCAGACACTCCAACAATGAAGTCTCTTGAAAAGTTGACTACTTTACCCTGTTCAGTTACATAATAACAGAAAAGAAAAGATGCTGAAAACTCCTTTTCGTAGGATTATATTTGGGAAGCGGTGGTGTGTTGGAGATCACAAGAGTCAATTGTTAACATTATTGGAAATTTTGCGAACTGGTTGTTTAAAATAGCCATCAATAAAAGCAAAATTATATAAGCATACAAGTTAAATAAAGCATAATAAAAACAAAAGTTTCAAAGACTCAAAATTTATCACTGCCTAATTATTTTCCCTATATTTTATTATTATCTCTTGAAAGTATTTTCATACATCATATTTTGATTTTGGAAATACTGAAAAATGTTATACTGTTGTGTTTGTCTTCCTACCTTCAACCATGTCACATTGGTTGCTAGAAATTAGCCATGCTGGGAGTATTTACACCATGGAAATTGGCAGGTGCTCCAAACTAGACCTGTTTCCTTGTTGTTTTTCTTGAAAAACAAGATGTTAAATCTTGTCAGTGCAACATTATTGAAAGATCTTGTAATATTACCTGGTTATACACAAGAGTTTCCTATGTTCACTTATTATTGTAATGGTAGAAATTCTTGTAAGAATAGAAAGAAGCCTCTCTACCTGTATGAGGAATAGCTTTAGTACAGATTTTAAAGGAAAACTTATCCTCACCACAGAATGTTAGCTACATGAGAGTAGTAACTTTGTCTATCTTGTTCGCCACTGAATTGCCAGCATTTGAACAGAGTGTGACATGAGAAATTGTTAAACAATATGATTTGAATACATGATTATATAATACTATCATGAATAATAACATTATCAGTATCAATAAGCACTTATAAAGAACTTACTATGTACCAGAGGCTGTTCTACATATATTAATTTCATTAACTTTTACAGAAATTTTATGATGTAGATAGTATTATAATTTCAATTTACAGATAAGAAAACTGAAGCACAGAGAGACTACGTAACTGTCCCATAATCATACATGAACAATGCCATTATCAGACAAAAGTATGTTCACCTAACTTTGTAATAAATAATAGCTTTCTTATAAACAAACTCTAGCACATCCTCACAGTTCTGCACAGTTAAAGATCCTAATTCTTTTCGGCATGGGCCTTATTAAAATTATGTAAAACCTTTAAGGTTTTCTCCCTCTGTAAGAGGGCCAACTTAAAAACTTTTATTCTTATTGTACTGAAATGTTACTCATTAATATATTTTGCTTTTAGAAGTCTTTTGAAATTATATTTCTTGTGATGTGAAACCTTTGATTCTTCTTGTGACTGGTCTCCATTTCATTCTAATGACCAGTGGCATTTTTCACCTCTGAACATGGTTTCAAAGCTAACAAGCCAACTTTCTGGAGATCATCTAGCCCTGCCAGTTAGTTCTGAGTCTCAATTTCTTGGTAGGCATCATGGTTAGATTAAATGTTTTAATCTCTCACATCCTTAAGCAGATGGCAAAACAGCGAAGGAGATATAAGCAGAGGACTATATGTGTACATTGAAGGATTATAGATTTGAGTTGTTTTTAAAATTTTTTTAAACGTCCTCAATTAGGAAGTTTATTCTTGGCCATTTTGTCTTTTTAGATTACTCCAAGGTTCATTTGGAGGACTGCCACCTATAATCATGAGCTGGCGTTGGGAAAATTACCCATCATTTTCAAGTAGGTAGACCTGCCCATTTTCTGTACGAATATTGAAGCTACCGTTTCAGTGAGTTGTTGGCAGTGACTCATCACACTCCTCACAAAGGTGAAAAACTAAGCCAGAGATGTTTGATAAGTTGAAAGCTTAATGCTGTGAATTGGATTCAGTGAAAATTTCTTTAAAAGTTTTCAGCAAATGAGCATTGTGTAGACACTGTCTCATTTGACAGCTACATCCCCATGAAATGAGATTTTTATAGTAGGAGTTGGGTAGATACGACAGTTTAAGTACAAAATGGCACTGAAACTTCTGATTAATTTTTTTCTTCTCAGTGACAAGAAAGACAGCGAAGGCGGAGGCTTGTGGAACATGGTGGAGCTCAAAAATGAGAATTTTGCATATATTTACTACTTACGAACTTTTCTGCTTCCAAATAATCATCTGGAATGATTCTCTGGGTGTGATACAGGGAATGAAAGACAATGAGTGAAGACAGAGGGTAGAGGAGCTTTTTGCTTATATTTACATACATGTGTGAGAAAACTAGGAGTAACAACTGTGCTATACTTACATATAAATATCTTTAAAACTTTTTTTTTTATTTTTATATTTTAAAGATTTTATTTATTTATTTATTTATTTATTTTTAGAGAGAAGGGAAGAGAGGGAGAAAGACAGAGAAACATCAATGTGTGGTTGTCTCTCACATGCCCCCTACTGGGAACCTGGCCTGCAACCCAGACATGTGCTCACACTGGGAATTGAACTGGCGACCCTTTGGTTCGCAGACTGGGACTCAATCCACTGAGCCACACCAGCCAGGGCTAAAATTTTTTTAAACAATAGCAACAATACACCAGTAGGTGCCAAGCAGTCAAAACTGTGCTTGTTCACCTTGAATATGTTAGTACGTTCAGTAGTCACCCATCATTGCTTCTTCTTTTTCATATAACACATTGCCAGAGTGACCTGAGCCCATCTAAACATAGTTTTCCTGAAAAGACAAATTTCTCCTAGAGCTAAGCAAATACTTAAAAACTGATTCTGTGCTTATATTTATGCCTGAAAAAAAAATACATCCAGTTTTTCATTTACTTCATGCAGTATCCCTTTCCTAAATTAATTACTGTAGTTTGTGCATTTTGAAAGCCTTTACTCTGTTGCCTATTTATTCATTAGTATCTATATATCTTTTATAGAAGGATATTGATGGAGTGTCATCACTTGCCGAAGTTTAAAATTTCTCTGAAAATATCAACATGCAAACCTTATAATTCCCCTTTTCATATATCACTCTTAAATGCCTCCTTTGGCTGCTTTTATGCAGCAGCACCGGGACAAATTGTGCCCTTGTGGTGGAGAACAGATATAGTGAAAGCCTTCATTCCACCTGACATGCCCTGGCAGGCCCAGCCTCGGACACACCTCATCGTGTCTCGCATTCTGGCCACATTTTCTGCAGGCTGATTTTATGTGGTCACCTCACAGATTCGGTGAAAAAGCCTCCACTGTATTCCTGTTTCTATGTCAGTATCAAAACAGCGAGCTGTAGTGATTGCTTGATAAAAGGTTGCAATAAAGTTGTGGGTTCTTCGTTGGCTTTCTGTCCCAGAGGAAGAAGCTCGGGGTAGCCCTGCTAAGTCACTATGAAGAGGTTCGTCAGAGTTGGAACACAGGTCAAAGGAAGAGAGCACAAATGAGCAATTAAGGCTTTGTTCCCAACTGAGATGCAGATGAAACCTAGTGATTAGTGACTAAGGAGGAGAACAGTTGCCTGAAACACAAGAGACTAGAAGCAAGTTCTATTAGACTAAAGTAAAAAGCACAAGATACCATCTGAAATTGTAAAGTCAGGGTGAGGAGGATTCTATGTCAGTGACAGGTGACACTGGCTAAGGAGATCACCATGTTTTAAACCCACAGTGTAGAATATTTTAGTATTGGATTAGAACATCCTGAGGACTTCATTTTAACTGGATTACATTTATAGAGACACTATCTCCAAATAAAGCTACATTCTGACATGCTGGGAGGTTAAAACTTCAGTGTATGAATGGGGGTGGGAGGAAAAATCAACCCACCAAAACAAGGTTATGTTTAGACTGGTTGAAGAACCTGTAGCTATTTAGTCTTGAAGAAGAAATGCTGCAGCATAGAAAGGGAAAAGTTTGACAAATATGTTCAAATGAGATAATGCAGAGCATTTAAGGACGTTAATATAATATTAAATCTATTGTAAGCATTCAATAATTGTTAGCTTTCTTGGTCTTTGTCTCTCTCTCCCTCTGTGACAAATATTTATTGTGTTTCTACCATGTATCTACCACTAGTCTAGGTAAAGGGAACACATGTTGAACAGAGAAACCACATAGACTGGATTAGACTTGTCTCCTATGACCCCAGGATTAAAATTCCAACTAATGTGTACTACTTATGTAGAGATAATTTTTGTCTCATCATAAAGAGAAAAATTCTAAATTTTTCTAAATTAAAATTTGGCAAAGTTAGCCAAAGATGGAATGAGCTGCTTTTGAGGTAGCAAGCGTCTCAGTTTTACATATTTAAACCCATTTTGAAGGATGAAGTATATGGCATAAAGTTTCAGCAATTATAGAACCAAAGGAGAAGTAAGGTAACTCTGTAACCTTCAGAACCCTTTTCTACTCTAAATCTCACTATTTAATGATTCATTTTCAAAACGAGACAGGGTAGCAAGAAACCTTAAGAGAATCTCTTCTTATTTAGATGGAAGAATGTCTGCAATTCCAGGAACTATTTTGTCTAGTCTTCCAACTCTGAATTTTAAGATGATAGTGTTTTTAAATGAATAGGGAGTGTTTGAGATGACAAAACCTCAGTTTGGTTGTTTAACCAACCTGCGAAGGTTACACAATAAGGCTATGACTCTGGAAAGAGCAAGTTTCTTCCAAAGAGGGAATATGGTGCTGTGACTTATAAATTAAGGCAAATGTTAAACGTTTTTTCTCTAAGCCCATGTTAAGTAATATTTTACCACACAAACTTAAATGTCAAATGAAAACAATTCAAATGCTTGTAAAATGTAAATTTTAAAATAGAGTTGGACACAGATGGTATTATGTATGAAGCTTCAGTACTTTAAGGAAAATTAAAACAAATCAATATCAAAAACTCTTCTTTATAAAATACAGACTTCAAAGTTTTTAATACTTAAGTTGTAGGATAAGCCTATAGGAAGAAAGTGTTGCATGTTTTAAGGTTGTCTTGATTAAATTAGGTTGGTATAGGACCTGGTGGAGAGTTGAGATTTGACTTTTAATAAATAGACAACATGAGTACCTAAGCTTAACTGTCCATGGTAGAATTACATTGGTGGCCCGCAAGGATCATGCCTTCCATTTTTCAAGAATTTATATAGCTTTTTTGTACTGGCAATGGGCGTGGTCGTGTCACTTGCATTGGCCAAGTGTGATGCCATAGAGGCTTGACAAAGCACTTGAAGGTTGAGGGCTTGTTCTCAGAGCCAGATGCTGAGCTTGTAGGGAAGCTTGGACTGGGCTATTGAGTGATGAGAGGATGCTGGGTGGAGAGAGCATGGAGGATGAGAGCTCTCTTGGATGTTTTGGCTACAGCGCCGCAACCAGTTGAATGCAGTCCCGTGAGTGTCTTTAGTTACAAAAGAACCATCCAGCTAATTCCAGAGTCAGGGCAAGCAATTGATTAGTGCTCTTTGAGATTATTTGTTACTCAACAATAGATGACAAAACCACTACCATTTAGGTTATTTTTTTATAACTTCTGTTTTCAGTTTCTTTTTTTTTATAGCTTCAGAAGAAAAATCCATTTGATGAGGTAGTAGTTAAATTGAATATCCACTGTTGAGTTACAGTGCCTTCCAAAATCCAAATGGGTAGCTTTTAGGCAAGTTATATGAGCACAGTTTAAATAGCTCCCTAAGAAGAAAGGATTTTTATGAAGAACCATAACATTTTAAAGGCTTCTAAGAGAGCTTTCAGTAGCTTGCAGCAACTTATTAAATGATGTATTTAGTTATATATTTTAAACTTTTGTAGCAGCTAATTATGTTTGTGTTTATTTTCTATCATGAACCAAGTCATTAAGGATTTTTTTTTTTGAAATATAGATTGGAATTTCTTTGGAAAACAAAGTAGAGAACATTTCTTTTTTTACCAAAATTAAATCGAGGTTGATTATTTGTTGACAGATCATTCCCTTTCTAAAAGAATTTACCTCCAGATTCCTGAAATGTGAGTCCTTCCACTGTTTATACGGACTACTATCGAATTTTTAAAAAGCGCGTTAAACTTAAAAGAAGTCCAACGTTATTTGTTCACTGTAAAAACCAATATATACCTATATTTTCAGATTGATTTATGAAAACAAAAAGCACTTTTCTTGTATCTTGTAAATTGTGAATGAAAAGATATCACATATAATGGCATTATAATTATAATTTCAACAGACAAAACCAAAAAAGAAGCTACTTTAAGTTATAGTTGTTTATAAATTATGTAAATAGTTGCTCCTCCCCAAACAAGTGTAAACAGTAAAATCAATCATATGGCAATAGGTATAATAAAATTTAAATTGCCTGTGCTTATATTTTATAAGAATTTCAGTAAGCTAATATTATTAATTTCAATCATGTAACCCCTAACAATTTACACAGCTCTTTCCCAGATTTCTTTATGGGTTGCTTACTAAGTGCCAAATACTCTGAAAATTCTAAGGTATCCAACTTAAGTTCAATAGATATATTGGCATGGATCTCAGAGTGTAATGGTCACTATCATCAAAATGTGGAAAGCACGGTGCTGGGAGATGTACTGACTGTGAGATTTCACAGAGTGGGCATGCACTCCAAATTTTGGGTAAGGAAAGGCTGCCGGGAGACATTTTCAAATGTGAAAGTCGAGGAAAGTCTAGAGATGGGACAACGTGCTACATGCTAAAAAAAATAAATAAATAAAGGACAGAGCAAATGATTCGAAATCATTGGTAACGTATGAGAGTGGAGAGATTCGTACAATCTAGGTCAAAATTGGCCATTTACACCAAACTTCATCTCAAGAAATTTAGATTCTATCTGAAGAAAAAAAGGAAATATGAAATAGGGAACCATCGAAACATCTTAAGAAAGAGGAAGATGTGATTGGATTTCACTTAGAAATACTGCTCTGGCTTCACATAGATAATTCACTGGGCAGGGACAAGAATGCCTGTCAGGAGCCCATGTAAGAGGACAGTGAGGAAATGCCAATGATAAATGGCTGAGGATGGAACTCAGTACACCTACGACTTTAGAGGGAAGTAAGTGGAGTGCACAGAGGTAGCATCAATAGTGTGTGGTTTTTTATCTCATAGTGGGGAGGGAAAGAGGATGTGTTTAGATTATTTTCCAAGGTTTATGACCTGAAAAACAAGAAACAGTATGTATATCCTGTTGTTCAGGTCATAAACCTGGGAAATGGAATATGAGACAAAGTCAGTAATGGGTTAATATTAATAAATTTCAATTGATGGAACTTGATGTGTAGTTACCTGTAAGGAGTTCTATGGAAAATAATGAGAAAGAAGATAAATAGATGAACGAGAAATAGGTAGATAACAGGAATATGTAGACAA
Source organism: Mormoops blainvillei (assembly GCA_004026545.1). NCBI lineage: Eukaryota > Metazoa > Chordata > Mammalia > Chiroptera > Mormoopidae > Mormoops > Mormoops blainvillei. Next base: position 112,326 of record PVJD01002086.1, read on the forward strand.
CTCTTAAAAATTGACTCTACAGTATGAGGAAGGAAACAAAAAATGGAAGACAATGCGTGTGTGACCAAGGGAGAGATTAAGTTTAAAGTAATTTGAGCGGAAGACAGAAACTAATTGAAGATAAAGGACAGGAAATAGTTGGGATGTGAAATGTCTGAGGACATAAGAAGAAACTGACTAGAGAGCACACTATCTCACTAAATCTCTCTCTAAAACACACAGAGTAATAATAAGTAGGATGTTATTAATTTGTTTATAGGATAAGTAAGACTTAAGGTTATATAACCTACAAAGTGTAACTTAGCTGGTATAACAGTGCTAACACTCAGCTGCTAGTGTCCTGACAGCCGAATCCAGAGCTCATTCCTCTAAAGGCAGTGGGGACAAGGACTATTTAATTAGTAGCTAGCATACATTATCGAGCTCTAGCTGACAAGTTAATCAATCCGTTAGAATAATCAGTTACAAGTAATTCTGCAGCTCGACAGTCAAAATTGCATTTTCCTTTCGAATCTCATTTGTAATGAGATGACTTTCATATGATCTAGGCTGGACTGAGGTTGCTTGACTTGTCTGAAGTAAAACCAGAAAAAGCATTGGTGACATGTGCAGTAATCTCATTTGCCTGTTGCCGCCCCAGCTGTGCGTACTTCCCGCTGTCTGCCATCCAGCGTTGGACTATAATGGCCAATTCACAATCTAGTGCTCCAAGGGAAAAACCCTTTGACTTATGATTTGAAAGTGGGATTCACTTATCTGAACAATTATGGGAAGGAAAGATGAGAAAGATATAACGAGAGAGAGAGAGAAAATTATCCGACCTTATTTTTTTCTGTATGTGATTAACCTAGTCATTCCTTTTGTTTCAAAGCTTACGTTTTCAAACGCAAAAGTTTTCTTCTGGTATGTAATGTAAATTATTAAGTGTTTAGCATTTTTTTCTTATTTTGGACTTGTGTTGCACAGGACATGCATTATTCATGGGGAGAAAATGTAGTATGCACACTTGCATAAACATCATATGTAGGGTATTTTAAATTTAGAAGTAGTATTTGGCCTTATGCTTCAGGAAACATCCTACTAAATCATACAAGGACCAAAGCTTTTGATAGACATTTATCAATCCCCCGTAGGATGCCTGCCGTGACAAGCTGTCTTTAGAAACTGAGAATTTGTGAAGATAAAGTTACACTGGGTTTGCTCTATAAAAGGAAAGTCAAGTGCAAATGTACTTGCATTGTAACTTACCAGTGTAGGTCTTGAATTTGCTGGAACAGTTTGAAGTTTAAATGTCCCGACTTTTAACAGATGATATATAAAACCATATATCCTGCATTTTTGTTAGGAAAATATAGTCACCATACTGGGACTATATGATACGTGCTGTTGCCAGCTTGTCTCCTTTAAATTCCTCCTGAATTCATTCCAAGCTAAATTCTTCCCCACCTCTGAGCTAAAACTGCCCTATCAATCACTGGTGTCCGTATAATGTAATATTCAATGGCCATTTCTCAGTCCTCCAGTGAATGGACTTATCAACTGTGTTTGGCACACTTTATCACTTCCTCCTTCTTCAGACACATTTTTCACATGGCCTCCAGAGGTCTATTTTCTTGGTTCCTGTGTACCTCACTAGACTTTCTTCTTCAGCCTTATGATCTTTAAACATTGGATTCCTCAGAGCACAGTCCTTGCACTTGCAGTTCAAAATTTTATATTCAACACTACTTGAATATCGAGTAAGCATTACAAATTAACAGGTTCAAAACCATACTCTAAATTTCTCTTCCTCTTCTACCAGCCCCTCTCCTAATCTGCCCCATCTCAGAATGTGGCGATCCGTTCCTCAGTTACTCATGTCAAAAACCTCAGTCACTTTACATCCTTTCCTTTCTGTCACACCTCATATCTGGTCTATCATTATTTCTTGTCATTTTTGCATTCAGAGATCTCCACGGTTAAAGCACTTCTCACCTTCCGCCACCTCTTCTCTCACCTAAGTCCCTTCGTTTTGTGACACCGTTACCACAGTTGTTTCCTCTTTTTTTCTCTTTCAACCTTGCTGCCCTACAGACTATTTGTGGCCTAGCTTCCAGGGTGCCTCTTTTGAAGCCTAAGTCAGATCACTCAAAATCTGCCCATGGCTTCCTATTTCACTCTGATGAAAAACTTAAAGATTTGACGGCAACCGTCATGGCTCTACAGGATCTGCGTTTCTCTCCTCATCACTATCCCTGTGACCTAATCTATCAACGGCCCACCTCGCTCCATTCCAACCACACCAAACTCCCATGGGTTACATATGTGTCAAGCCTGCTCTCACGTCAGGGCTCAGGCATTTGCTAGTTCTTGAGCCTGCAATCTTTTCTTTATAGCAGCCTGGCTCGCACCCTGTCTTCTTTCAGGGTCCTGTTATAGTGACACTTAATCTGAGAGCCTTTTGGTTACGTCTGCATGGCAAGTGGTGCCCATGTTACCATGCATCCACCTTTTTATACTCATCACCATTGGATACATTAGTTTCTAGCTTGTTCATTGCTGATTGTTATTAGACAATTATACATTTAAAAATTAGAATTACACACTTCTAATTAGGCAAGTAAAAAAGTTAGCTCAATGGGAGCAGGGACTTCATCTGTTTGATACTCAACCGTTGTGCTTGGGACACAGTCAGTTCTCAATAAATACTTGAGGAATCAATGATTATGTGTATATTCTTGCTTCCTGACTTGAACACATGTTTTTCGTAAATTAACAATTAGCCAAGGGAGAACTCTCCAACTCTACCAGCTCTTATTTCTTCTATGAATCCGCTTCTTAGCTCTTTTGGCCTTATATAGACAGTTCTCTGCTGGAGAAGACAGAACTAGCAGGTACTGTCAATGCAGGTTCTAGTTCAGAGGAATATCAGTATTGAACTATAAACACAAACAGACTTAAGGTTTTTAAACTTGGGTTATGATTCATAATAACTGTACAAATCACAATAAAGGTATTGATCTGCTGGCAAATTGTGAAAGATAACAGTGACGTGAGTTCTGTTACAGTGCTTTCTTTCCAGGAGCAAAATATCCATTGCAATAGTTTTTTTAATATGACAAAAAATATAAGCATTTAGGAACATTTTCTGCAAGATTTATACTTCTTATCCTACAAGGTGAAGATTCAGCACTGATAGGTTTTTTTGGAAGAGGGTACGAGAGCAGCTCTTCCACGTACTATTTACCTGGATTTGGGCAAGTGATAACCTTTCTCAAGTGGAGCTTTCTTGGCTGTAAAACAGGAAGGGTAGCGGCATCCAACTCCAGAGGGTTGCCTTGAGGATTAAGTGAGGCAGTGCATGAAAAGCACCTAGGAAAATTCCAGAGAAAGCACTTGCAACTTCTTTTTCTATTATTACTGTTAACAGTACACTTACTGGATTCAGTGTCCTTGAGTTAAGTATCATTCTTCTAGTGGTCTTAGTTTTCCAGGAGATGGAGGGACAGTTACAAATGTAATCTATTGTTCTGAGAACAGAGTGTGAGTTATAGGAAAACAGATCATCACCTGCATTGGAGAATGACATGTTTTTCAAGTTCTTTATAAATTCTTAGGGGAAGTGAAATTAAATTTTAGTTCTATTTTGCCTCAAAAGTGTGCAAAGTGGTTTTTCTTCCTAAAATAACGAATAATTTTTTAAATGATTAAAATGGAAGTCAATTTAAAATGTTTTAAAAACTGGGGCTCATATGTCCTTATATAATAAGATATTTTCCACCTGCGACGAATGCCACAGAAGCTTGTCTCACGTGTTAGTGAGTATTTCTGTAGCAAGGTGCTAATGTTTCCTAAGTAGCATATGGGCCATTAGATCTGATATGTGAGAATGACTTGTGCAGCCGTCTTCAGAAAAATATTAAAGGATTTGTTAGAATTTCGAACAAGAGAAGAGAAACAAAATTTCTAGAGACACAAAAATCAAAATACCAGCTTGAATATTATAATGACACTTTGTAGTGATATATCACCTTTCTCAAATGCTTCACACCTATTTTCTCATCGAAATAACATTTCCGTGTGTTAACGAAGTGACAGGTATTAGGCTTCTCTTCAAAATGAGGGGAAATATGTATTAGGGAGTTAGCTACTATTTTTCAGTTTGTACCATTTGGCTTCTTGATTTAGTTTGTTGATTTAATATTTGCATTATTTTATTGAAAGTGAGAACAATAAGGAGATATTAACACCAAAACTTATTATTTTATTATTCTATGTAGAAAAATAACTTTCCTTGACTATATGTAAGAGTATTAATAGTCTCAGTATCTCTAAATCAAATAAACTTTATTTATTCATCAAGCATTTGCTATACATTTGCATGACCCCACCAAGTGTCAAATACTGTAGGTACTAAAGGTACAGGTTGGATAATCAAGGAAATTCTAAGTTTCTTGATTAAAAATAAATGTATCTTTAGTAATGCTTTTACTGGCTTCATTGAATTTTAAAGGAAAACATTTAAAGGAAAACTGTTAAATGAGATAATGCCTTAACTATACATGTAAACAGGAACCAAATAAATCAGTGTAATAATTTGGGTTCCATGATGCTAGCACTGGTCACTATTAGGCTTTCAGTTGTATAAACATGTATATTCACTGGACTTGGGTGAAATCTCTGCCCCTGTTCAGCCATGGGCATGATCTAGACACAAGAAGAATTATGAACCTTCTTCCTAAAATGTGGATAATAATAGTAATTGCTATTATTACTATAGTAATTACTATAGTAATAGTAATAACAGTGTATGAGGAAGTGCCCAACATATCCCCAGTCCCCCTTCTAGTTTGCCATGGTCTACCTCTGGATCAGTTCAAGGGAACAGCCTTCCTGATACTGGTGGGATATACTTTTCTCCATGACCTTGCATATTTTTTCCTTCTCAGATTGGGGTAATTGATCTGATAATAATAATAATATGAAATGTATCAACAATGAAAAAATAATTGGCCACATAGGTAGTGCAAGACTTAGCAGAAAGCCAAAGTTGGTCTGAGCCTAGTCAACCCATCATCATGTGCACGGTCCCCACCAGCAGACAGGGATGTAGGAGGTGTTCTGGTACTAGTGAATGTAGAGATATGCACAGGATGGGTGGGTATCTGGGAAAATGGGATTCTGTTTGGAAGAACGGATGGTGTATGGTAGTTAGGCAAACAACGAGGCATTTGTAAATAGTTCTGAATCCTTTGTGAGGCTAGTTGGGCGAATAGACATATCTTCATTCCTAACTTTGACACATTTTATAAAGGTTTCTGTTATATGGATCCACTTCTAGTTCTTCAAGAGGACCTCATTCTTGGATACCTCTATGCCTCTGAACATCACTATTATTGAAATAATTTGGTTGAAAGAATAGAAACTGGTAGAAGGAGACAGTCATTGAAAACAAAAACTTTCTTCTATATTTTGAGGACCAATTCAAATTTGCCTAGTGGGGCAATAGTTTTCTTTACCTCCAGAGAAATTTAAGACACATCTAATGACTTTTTTGGTGATTTTCCAGTCATAAAATTTCAGTAAACTCTAGACTAAAAGATAATCTCATTTTGGTAAGGTCCAAGTGCATATAAAACTTCATATCATGAACTTCTCTTAAATTTAATACTTGCCATCCCCAAGCTCCACCTCACATCAGGCAGGACCTGACCATGGGGTAGAGGGTTATGGGTGATTTTTCTGTTTCTTCCTCTTGTGTGTCTGCTCCATCTTGTGTGTTCCTCACTGCATCTGAGGCTACCTCCGTGCTCCTCTGAGGTTAAGGTTGAAAACAGGGAGAGGAAGAAGAGACAGGATGTTTTTAGTCAACAGGTATTTCTATGCCCTGACATTTGTGTTTTCTAGTGTTATTGGCTATTAAATGGTGGCATTTTAAAAGAGCACTTCTGGGATTTCATAAAGGTTTTTAAACTGGGAACATTTAGCTGTATCTTCCCTGGTTTGCTGAAGATTATTCTTTCTTAACCACGTGGGTGACCAGCAACCTACCTCTACTGTGTTGGGACTACAGTAAGTTTAAAGTGATTTCAACTGACTGTTCCTAACAGCAGGAAGCCCTCAAATCCCATTATTCACCTGAGCTGTCAAAGTGTGGCTACCAACAACTGCATCCCCGTGTCTTCCTGTTTGGGCATCATAGTTCCATAGTTAGAAACTTGAAACTTTTATTCCTCAGGTAGGAATCCAAGGTGAGTCCCTGCCTGGCACACTCAAATCTAGGGGAAAAACAACACTCTCTCTACATACGTTGTTTGGCTGCTTCTTGTGACTACATTTGGCAAAAAAAAATAGATGGGCAGTGTTTTTCAGCTGTGGTGGGAGACAGGAAAGGAGTAAAACTATGAAATTATTTATAATATTAAATAAAGGTAAATACTTTAGAAAATACTCCATATTTTTAAACCCTATGCCCTTTTAAAAATCAAGTCAGAATCAGCATGAAATATCTTTGTCCCAAATTACTGTATGAAGTGTGGTAATATTTTTCACCACAAGATATTGGATGAGGGTTCGCAATTTGAAATATTACATGAGCTTTAGTGATGCAGGGATGGAGGGCATATCTTATTTGAGCAACTGATAAGTTAGCAACTAACATTGAAAAACAAGAGAGAATCAGAACTTAAAAATTAAAACTATATGGTAAATTGGTGTTCACATTTGAGGTGAGAACTAACTATTTTAGGGAAGGCTCACTAGACTTTCGAGTGACTCTGATTATAGATGTGAAGAAGGTTCACCTCAAGCCAGCTGCATTCCATAAATTCCCAGGGCGGACTTCATGTCATAACAAGTTGGGCAGCTGTTCCCTTCCTTCATCCAGACTCTGTGTATTTACCTCCTAAGGTGGTGCATTAGGTCATAGACAACTTTATCAAATAAAAAAATGTAAGTGCAAGCCCGAATCTCCAAACCAGCTTCCTGATTGATACTTTGAGATGCAGACAATTGTTTGGTTCAGTTCAGAGAACAATTTTTGTTTATATACTTCGTCCTAACCAGTGTACTAGACAATAACGATACAAAGATAACGACATGACCTCTGCTCCTGAGGACATTCATCTGTCGGTGAGACAGAGAAGTCAATGGTGGAATTCTTCCTAACAGATTTTCAGAGAAGATATTACAGGGAAGAATGGTGTGTTTGGAACCCTAGCAGAGCTATTCTCTAGGACTGGTATCCTCTGGAGTTGTGCAGTGAGTGACCTTTGAGGATAGTCCATTTTCCAAAATTGCTTTAATATTGGTTTCTAAATATTAGAAGCAAAATCCTTTCTACCATATCCCCTCTCAGTTATAAAGACTTATTATGGAAGGAATGGAAATAAAGATAATGGCACTGGTGAAAATCAACTGATGTGTAATTATTTTGATTTCAGTTAAAATTAATAGACTTAAAAAATACAACCTCAAAATCCTGTGGCAATAGTTGATGAATCTCATTAAAAAGAGATGAATGAAAGAATATGCTTTCTGAGGAGAAAAAAGTATAATTCATATGGAATTTTATTTGATAAATTTTGTCTTAGATTGTTGTTTATGTTTTGTTCTTTGCAAATCAATTGGAAGTGTCTCTCAAGGGAATTGGCTTCAACGTATATTTAGTAAATACTAACTTCAAAATATTTGGCCACTGGATTGAATTCAACTGATATCGGGTGAATACAGAAGAGGGGATTTCAAGTATGTATAACCTGGAGTACTGTTCATTTGTCTTGTTTAATAAGCATACACAAAGTAGATTGGTTTATTCTGTATTTTATTTTATTGAAAATTTCCCAAGGAGTTGGACCATGTATACCTCTTTCTGTATTTTTTGCACATATATTTTCCTGGTTATTCTACTTTCTGTCAGATCTCAGGCTCAGAAATTAATATTTAAATTTTTCAACAATGTAATAAAATATGATTGCTGTGATATCATATTAAAATTATAGTAAACTAAATAATAGCAAGGCATTGGAAAATTAACAATTGTTAGTTTATATTTAGTACAACAAAATACTTTAGATAAAAAAACAATTTCACATAGGAGAAAAATAAAGGGACTGATGTTGGTATATTGTTTAGGGATTGGTTTCGCTACAAGGAACAGAAAACTCCATTGTGAATCTTAAAAGCATAGAGGTTTATTTTTATCACATTATGAGCAACCCAAAGGTAGATGGTTGTGGTGTATAAGCAAACTTTCATTATCCCAGCACAATGAGAAAAGTTTAAATTGTTTGCCTTAATTCTGCAATTAAGGATATAACAGTTGATATTAACATGTATTATTATTATTATTATTATTACTAATGTTTATTATATTTTTATCTTTTAAAAAATCTTTTAAAATTCTTTTTCCAATATTTATTTTCTTGAAGCCGCCTGCTCCTTCCCTGAGATACACAGTCTCTGGGGCTCAGTCTACCCAGCAGCTCAGTCCTACTTGTGGAACATGTTCGGCTTACCCGTTCTAAGCATTTGTTGTCATCGCGTGGCACCCCAGTTGATGACTAACTTCTCATGGCCTTATGAAGCTGCTTGTACACTCACAGAATGAGTTTATAGCTGGTTTAGGTCCTTTCCTGATCACAATGCCCTTTGGCTTCAAGCTTCCATCTATTTGGTTAAAATTTATATGCTCAATAGGTTTTCCTTTTTTTTTCTTTACTTCATACATACTTTTAATTTTTTTATTTTTAAAGTTTAAAAATTTTATTTTTCAATTATAGTTGACATTCAGTATCATTTTTTATTAGTTTAAGGTGTACAGCATAGTGGTTAGACAGTCATATGCTTCGCAAAGTGATCTCCCCAATATTTCCAGTACCCACCTGGCACTATGCATAATTGTTATAATATTATTGACTAGTTTCCTATGCTATACTTTACATCCCTGTGACTATTTTGTAACTGCCAATTTGTTCTTCTTAATCCCCTTACCTTTTTTCACTCGGTTCACCAACTCCCCATCTCCTATGGCAACTATCAACCTATTGTTTATTTCTGTGAGTTTGTTTCTATTTTGTTTGTTTATTTTGTTTAGATTTACATATAGGTGAAATAATATGGTATTTGTCTCTGTCTGACTTATTTCACTTAAATGCCTGAAAAGAAATCAGTGAAGAGACAGTTGAAGAAAGCCAGCAATGAAATGATGGTATGAGGGAGACTGGAGAGTAGACAGACTCAAAGGCTTTTTAGCTGGTAGAATCAGTAACAAGATTTTGCATTTCCTTGGGCATGTTCAGTAAGGAGTGAAGAATGACTTCACCATTTCTGTCTCAAGAAATTAAATGGATGAAGGTATCATTTACTGATATAGGCAACACTGGAAGAAGAGCAGATATGGAGAAGAAGAAAATGGGTTTACTCAGAAATATAATGAAAGTTAATTGCTCCTGAACAATCTAAACATACAGTGATTGGTCGATACCTGGATATATAGCTCTGAAGTTTAGGTGCAAAGACTAGACTAAAAGTAAAGCTTTGGAGTCATGAATATATACACTTTATTCATTCCATAGGTATAGTTTCTAAAAATTTATAAATTTATCTTATTAAAATGAATTTCTCTCCTGTCACTGAAATAATTCAAGCAGAAGTTTAATGATTTTTGGTCACCATTATAATAAATGGACTCATTGGAAAAGTTCTGATTCTCCAATTTTCTTCCCCAATTCTTTCCTGATTATGTAAAAATTGGGAAATTTCAAATGCTGATAAATATTAACTTTCCCCACAAAAATTAATATTTATGTAATTCAGTAAAGGTCTTATTTAAAGATGATGGAGTTTTACACAATCTCTAGAGATAAGGCTCAGGTTATAGGGAATCTTTAATTGTTTATAGAAATGATAGGTGAGAAAAATACAGTGAGTAAAGTAAGAGAGAAAGAGTGATAAAATGGAAAGTTTACAGGAGGTGAGAGTCACACAGATTTTTGTTTAAATCCTGGTTATGTGATTTATCTGTTGTCTAACATATGACTCCTTATTTAATCTTAAAATTTTTTCATATGTTAAATAAGGGGAATGATATCTACTAGTTGTGAGGATACAATGTAATTATATAATATTACCATAGTGACATTCATATATGTGGAGCCTGTTAATTATGTAAAGTAGTTACCTCTAACAGTAGTCTGTGTTTTATGTCTTATATTAGACAATTAAAATAATTCGTACAAAATCAGCATTTTGGGAAAAAAAATGCATCATAATTGTAGGAGGGGAATTAAAAAACATGCATGTACTTATAGTTGAAAATTAAATATGAACATGTGGAAACAATAAAAATTTTTACTAAATTTTTATGGTTATCTGATACTGAAGGATTTTTGGAAAACCACATTCATTGATTTATTTTTCTTCCTTGCTATGATTCACATAAGTGATGACAAATTCAGTTTTGGACAACAATTGAGAACGAAAATAACTGGATTGAGTTTATGGTTAATCACAAAACATTTACCTATCTATACTATCCCAACTAGAAATAGTTGGAATAGTATAGAGCTAATATGAAGAGTAGAGCACTCTCCTTTAAACTAGTTAAGCGAGGATCTAAGCCATGCACAATGTCAGTTCTTTTGTTATTAAGAGTGTCCTGATATCAAATCACTGAAAGTCAGGAAAGGAGAGGAATTCAGCATCCCTTAGTCCAGTATCCTCAGTGGAAAGATAAAGGGTAAAGTTCTGAGAGCACACGACCGGTGACTGTAGAACGCACCCCCAGACCAGGGGCTCTCCTGATTTCAGCCCCTTCCTTCCTTCCACAAACCTGCCAGTCCATACCACGGCAAAAATCTGTCACACACCTGCATAGTGGCAGAGCACCGCTTTGGAGTCTCAAGCTTGAGCAAACATATTGGGAAAAGCTGTGTTAAATAAAACACTGCTGCCTTGGCTTGGATCTAGACTAATTATTCAGTGAGTACATGATGATGAGTGCATTGTGTCAATCCAAATGGATCTACACAGTTTGCTGGGGCTGTAGTTACAAGGCTATGCCTTGGCTTGTCATGATTAGATCTGTTTACTTTGAGGTTTCCTAATTCTGAGGCTTGCTCTTGTTATAAGTCTTCAGTGGTAAGTGATACTACCTGTGCACCTGAAACCCATTTAAATTCTCAGCTGCCCATGGGGGTACATCTTGCTCTCTGCATTGTTTTGAAATGACCAACTCTAACTTCCAGGACAACAGGCCATCAAGATAGCCGTTGAGTAGTAGTTGATTATCTCATAGATGTTCCAGCCAGACACTTCCCAGCTTCAGGGCAGGAAACGGTTTTTTTTTTTTAAATGGAGATCTTACTTCCAGATACAAATACCCTAACAGATTCTGTATATTAAATATTCAAGAAAGATAATGATCTAAAAAATATTTTCATGGGAACCATTCACACAAACAATGAAGTATTTCAGCTAGAAAACCCTCATTTCCAGTTTTTCGAATACATGTTATAAACCAACGAAGAACTGCCTTCTATTTTTCGATTGTATTTTGTGGAAAGGGGTTAGTCTACTTCTACTTTATTACTCTTTCCCATATAAATGTAGACATTCTGCAAGATTGCATTTTAATTTCTTATCTCCCTCTAATCAGGTTTCTTAATTTACAAGGATCCTACCATAATATATTCAGGCTTCTTTGGGTGACCAGCAGGCTTATTATCTCCATTTACAATATAGTAAAAGCTATGGCACTCCTAGCAAAATGCACAAAATTGCATGTGTATTCATATCTGCATTTTTGGCATGTAATTTTAGGGGTTCATTGACTGAAACCATGGGCTTCCTAGGAGTTGAAACCTGAAGACTTAGAAAACAATTAAGGAGATTTTGAAATAGTTTAGGGAAGAAGTAACAAGTAAAGCTCATGGAGAGGACAATTAGAGAAGCATTTCAATATTTTCTGCAAAACTTCATAGATTTTATCATTCTCACCTTATTAAAACTCTCTTCTGGTCTTATATGCTTTAATTTTGGGTTACCCCATTTAATCAGCAGGCCTCCCTGCTATATTTGTCTGTAATTTTGAAAATTTATCCCTTCCTGTTTTATCCAGGCCCTTTAGTTTTTCTCACCTGGACAATTATCACCATCTCATAAGTGGTCATTTAGCCTCTAATATCATAGGTGCTAAATTTATTCTCCATGTCGATGTGATGTTTTCTTTGTAAAAAGCTATCTAAAAATGTCTCTCCCTTGAATAAAATGTGCTTTTATTACTATAGCAGAGCTGTCTGATAGGAATGTAATGAGAGTTACACATGTAATTTAAATTTTTTTAGTAGCCACATTAAAAAAGCAAAAACTAAAATCAAGTGAAATTAATTTAATGATATATTTTATTTAACATAATATATTCAAAATTTGATCATGTCAGCATGTAATTATTTTCAGAAGTAGTGAAGGTTATTAATGCTTCAATTTTTTGTATTTAGCTTTCAAAATTCAGTGTGTATTTTACACTTTATACATCTCAACCAAGATGCTAAATTTTAAGCATTTAAAGAGAAATTAATCTTTTTTAATAGTTTATTTTTTATTGTATTTTTTCCATTACCATTTATCCCCCTTATACCTTCTTCCGCTTCCACCCACCCCAAGTCATATTTAGCAACAATAACAAAAAAACATTACATTTCTTCAGTTTTTAATTAATTGAAATGAAACAAAATCAACAATTTCTCAGTCCCACTAGCCACAGCTCAAGTGACTGCTGGCTACTGGATTGGAAAGCTCATGGGTCTAAGATAAAGCTGAAAGTTTGTACAAGGGATCGGGAAAATGGCTTTGGATCAGTGCTCTTTATCTTGCTGTCACCCTCATCAGACGCCTTCTAACCGTAGCACACACTGTGTTCTCATGTCTCTTTACCTGAATATTCTTGCCTCGTATTTTTGCAGCTCTATTCATCCTCAAACATTTGGCTCACCTATTAGGAACCCAGTGATAACTCTTTTTAATCTGCTTCTGTCCCAGCTCGAATCTAAAGAGAGTAATTCTTCCTTTATTCTCCCACAGAAATACACTTTTACTAAGTATGTAGAGTAGGCATTAGTTTCTTTCACATGCATTTTTTCATATTACCTTGTCAGTAGGAGCAGAAACTAAAGCCCAGAGAAGCATAGTCCCAACATATTCTCAACTCCAAAGATACAAATCTACCACCATTTGCACCTGCCTTCTCTCTCATATCTGCAGTTACATTGGAGGAGATAAATCTCCAACATAAAAGGAAGTTTTTGCTATTATATTGTAAAATAGTACTATTTACATTACTTTTCTAAGTGCTCTGAATAACACCACTTTTTACACTGTGAAGGGCTTTGCTTGTTCCTAGAGTGTGGTATCACCTGAGAACGAAAAGAAACGTTAGCAGTTGTCTGGTGCCATAATTTCCAATCCTCTCCTTGTCCTCCTCCTTCTCTACTTTTGTTTTTAGCTCCAGAATATTTTCTGCAAATATAATCTAAAGATATTAAAGCTAAAGGCACAAAAACTTAAAAAGAGATAAAAGATTTTAAAAAAAACTATAGGATACTGTTTAAAATCATTAGCATACCAGTAAGAGAACAGGACAAGAACATGGACCTTTTAATTCTCGGTATAATGCCCTTTCCATTTTATTGTAGCATCTCCTCCCAAGGCCCTTACTTCATGAAGAAGCAAACCATCCTCCTTAAAATTTAACCGGTAGAAATAGCTATCTATGAAAGTTTATTGGAGCAGCTAATATAAAGCCCAAAAGCTATAAAAATCAAATATTTGATATTGATATTTTGAAAACGTGGGTAATTTAAATTTCTGAAACTATCAGAATACAGTTATGAACAAGGCCCAAAGGGTTGATATTTCTTTTATTATATTCCATTGGCAGTCAGAGTGTTCTTGTAATTTTTTTCAACAGTTAAATCTTAAATTTTATTTTTTCTAATGCCTACTGAATATTTCTCTTCATGTCTCTGTAATTTGTATGAGAAAAGTGAAAATTATTAGACATGGTGAGCAAAGTACTGTCAGAATATCCACTTGTTAAGGCATTTATTAACTCTCAATACTTAAAACTGAGCTTTCTAAACAGTGACAAATTAGAAAACATTCATGTGTCAAAATAACTGGCCAGCTTTTCTAACTGAACATTTTTTTTTGTCAGTGAGGAATGAGTATTCTAGTTAAAGTCAATGAATAAAAGAAGAATGGGGGCCATGTCATATTACTCATAAAAATGTTTACAGGGTTTTCTCCATTATAAAGGCTGTGGTCCTGCATATGGGTTAATGATAAGCAAAAGGGCTTTTAATCACATCTCAGAGGTTATCTTTGTCATTAATCTGCAAACCATATTACTTTTTATATGATTTAGGAGATTGGGGTCAGGCAAACTGACCGATTATTACACAGCTAAAACAGAGGAGATGTTAGCTCCATGTATTACCCAGATAGCGTATGAAGATTTTCTTGCCCTTGGTGACTGGAAGACCTACCTTGAACTCTAGATTTCTCAGTTTTAGTAAACGTATGTCTTCTTGTGATCATCTTGTTTTACATTTGTCTTCTTGGGTACAAAACACTGCTACTTGATGGCCATTAAACAAAATGCAATAAAAAAAGGAAGAATATTATTTTACTGAAAATATGTGGGGGCATTGTGCATCAGGTGCAATTGAAATGTGAACGATCACTTTTTATGTGGCTTCATCTTTGTTTTCTCTTTTTGGACGCCAATGCGCAATATACCCCACCTGCAGCCTGAAATCACCAGGAAAGGGGCCAGAGTCAGCTCCAGCGCGGGTATCGGCCTTTATTAAGGTTTTACCATCTTTCTTACCCAGGAACCACCCTAACCGCCTTTCCCACCTGCCCTAGAATTCTAACGAGAAATGTCTTTTCCTCCTACACAAGCCCTGTTACAAACCCTTCTCTGTCCTTATGGTCACTACTGTTTCCAGAAAGACTGCTCTTCATCGTCATTAAGAAAAATCTCCCTTCCTCTCACTAACACACACACATGCATGCACACATACACTTACCTTCTCTGACTTCATTACAGTGGGTGATCAAAGGCTATGAATCTATAAGAAGTGGATATTACGCTGTATCACACCACACCAAAATACTCAATACAGTGCAGTGCAATACAATACAATAAACGCAATGCAATACAGTACAATACAATAAATATAAAACAATACAATTTATTGTAAAAAGGCAACATAACCAACTCTCTCCTGACTGTGAACTGCCCAGACTAAGGAAAGGTTCATTATTCAAGTCCACAAACATTTATTTAGGATCATCTAGGTGTCATGTCTTACACTGCTCTGCGCTGGATGAAAGGAATGGGACAGTGAGGAAGACCTGTCCCCTTACCTGAAGGCGATAACATCTTTCCATTATTTAACAAATCATTAGACAAATAATTCTCCCTCTCATCTCTCTAACACCTTTGGAGGAAACACTCTAATTTTAACTTTGCTTAAGATCTCCTGTCAGTGAGTTACTTTTATAACCAGGCGCTCATTCTCACTGGTACCCTCTGGCTTCCCACTCCGTAGATACCTGTCCCTGTCAGTACCCACCGATTGTTGGGATCAGTGAGCAGGTTACCAACTCAGGGCGCATGTCTCCCCTTCCTGCACGCACTAGAAGCTCCCAGGAGCGCCTTGTTTCCAAGGCCACCCAGAAGTGGATCTGAAGTAGTCAGTGTCTAGCCCTCCCTTGGCCATCTTCGCATGCGTGTCATGTTTCTGGAGTCTGGGCAGACTGTTTCATTTCCCCTCCAGCAGAAGGTGGGTGAAAATTTCAGACAGGTTGAAATTTTAATCAGCTCATGAAGCTCTCTAGACAGGACCTTATTTTAAAAATCTTCGTGCTAGTGGAGGCTGAATTAATGAAAGGAAGAGAGGCTTGGATTTTTCAGCAGTTTCATTGAGCCGTTTCTGCAAAATCAGGGAATCAGAGTGGACTGAACCCTGTGATCACATCGAGAAGCGCAAGGCAGGGATCTGTGTGGCAGGACAAAGTAAAGTGCTTATTGTCCGTGGGCAAATAGAAGGGGCAAGGCGCGAGACCTAGGGGACAGTAAGGGCTTCTGGTTTCTGGTTCTGCATGTGAGAAGCTTAGAAGTTGCAACTCCATCCCAACAAGTAAAAAGTTGAAGGGACCGAAAAATCAACACCTCCTTCTTGATCGGTTAATGAAAGAAGAATTTAGGCTAATTCACAGCCAGTCCCCAAACTGGAGAGACGGATGAACACAGGGAATCACGGTTTCTTTGAGTCCATTAAATGCACTAAGCTTGTTTGAGGCTCAAAATAGACACACTTGTCCTTTTTTATCTCTCAGGGTGTTATCACCTATTTACCTTTCAAACCTTAGCTCACTCCTCAATCTAACGTAAACCCTCTTATTATTCTCTCGCATGCCATAATGAATGAATGAATGTGTGGGAAAATACTGCATTGGTTATTGTATCTTTCCTTTACATCACCCAAAGTAGCCCTCTATTGACAAAGTCATATCTAATACGTACATGTGTTTTTTGGACTATGGCCTGTTTCTATTTAAAAATATCTTCATACATTTTAAGTCATTTAATTGTAATAATAGTCTGTAAAGGAGGTACCAGTTTTATTAGAGTTTTATGGGTAGGGAATGCTTCAAAAGGTACCATGTCCATTATTTGGTACATAGAATCCCATGAAAAAATGCTGGTGTCTGCTCCTCCATATGAGAAATTTTGTGTAGTAGCAATGAGATGCTGCTATAGGACCTAGAGGAATGCCAAAGACAAAGTCAAAAAGTATGTTAACAATCTTACTTAGGTTTTCAAGGCAGCTATTGACATGTATGAGTATTGTATTTTTTTGCATCCTTTAAATTAGTTCATCTGTAAAAATGATGCTGAAACGAAATGAAATGAAATACCAGAGAAATTTTAAAAATGGAAATGAAAGTGATTTGGGGCCTAAGTACCCTGAATAATTGCTTCAACTGCATGTTTCCCTTGAGTAAGTAAAGCTAGTTTGAGTTTCAAAATAAATCCTCTTTTACGACGTACATGAGAAGATGCCAATCTTCAAACCCCTAGAATATTAAACACATATCAGAAAATCCTTCATTAAAACGCACAATGTGACAAAAATGAAAAAGACCACTCTTCTTCTACTTCCCTCTGAACTATCCCCTCCCCATAGATACTTAAACAAGCTAATAAATAGAAGAGGCAATGTGTTCCAAATATCCTATCCCAATTTTGATTTCTCAATGTGATTATAGCAGTAAGAAAATCAGCAGAACAGCTGTGTCGAAATTTCAGATGTTTATCAGCTTGGCATTTCTGGGAAAAAATACATCTCTGAAACCTAATCATGCTACGCCATGAGGTTACACAGGGCCCTAAGAAATAGTGGGGCCTCCAAGATTGTGATATCCATTAAAGCTGGAATGTTATCTCCATGTAGATTCAGTAATGCAGGAACTCAAGGAGAGCTCCAAATACATTTCTCATATATAATTTTCTCATTGCTCTCTGTATGTAAATTATGTAATATTAAATGAGACATAGATATTTCAATATGCATGCTTTTATTTTTGTCTTTTTGGGGGACACATAGCTAATCTTGGAAGTATTCAAGAAAAAAAATATGTTGAATAGTATCTAGTCTAGGGGATTTTCAACAATTTTTTACTATAAACCTAGATAATCCTGTTTGGTTTCAGAGAAGAAATAAGTTTCAAGCAAATGAAACTACTGATTGTAAATTAAAAAGCCAACTTTTGCTCAACTGTCAAAGTACAAAATAAATCAGTGGACCTTGTATAATAATTCAGTGAACAACTTACCGCTCAGTCCAAATAGGTAGACCAGACTATCTTTTGGTATAGAGTAAACTATTTAAGTTTTCAAATAGTTTGTCATGAGCCAGTGTCACCTGAAAACCAGGTTTAGTCTAGCTCCTCCTGATGTCTTGAAGAGACATGTATTGCTCTTTTTAGAGAGTATATTGTCAAGAAAACCTTATTATGTTCATATGAATACTCAAAGAAAATGCCTTTGATATTTGCTTCCGTCTTTAGATGAGTGTTGCAGTTTTAAAGAATTCTGATGGAATTTGTGACTATTTCAGGAGATAGAACATGGCTGAAGTGATACCATGTGACTTATGAGACTGGATCATAAAGATAACACTGTTTCTCCCTTGTTCAGTTAAATACTTGCAAATGAAGACCTGAGCTGACATGTAAAAATTTCAGGTGCTAAAGCCACCATGCAGTGAGGAACCCAAATCACATGGAGATGCCACATGCCACTGCTCCTGGCATGAACACAAGTATCCCGGTGCAGGTGCCATACATGCAAGTGAGTGATTCCTCACAGGGCCTCTACCCCCGCCTGCACACCATCCCCAACCTCTAAACTTTTCCAAGGGCTCGTGAATACTGTGAGCCAGAGACAAGCCATTTCTGCTGTTTTCTATATCAATTCTTGCCCTATGGGCTCTGTGCGAATAATAAAATGATTGATTTGAGCCACTCAGCTTTGGGTTAATTTTTTTTGAAGTCATACATAATCTTTTTATTGTTTCTTTAGCTATATCCCAAATATTCTGAAGTAGTGATGGGCTTATATTTATGTACTTTAAACACTTATGCTAATATATATGTTTACTAACATCTAATTATCTTAATTCAATAGACTGTATTTTAAAAAAAATTTTATTGTATTTTTTCCCATTACCATTTAGCCCCCCTTATACCTCCCTCCCCACCACAATCACCACACTGTCATCCATGTCCACGATTCCTTTTTCCTTTTTTCTCAATCCCCCTCTCACCTCCCTCATTCCCCCATAGCTGTCAGCCTGCTCTTCACCTGGGAGTCTGACTCTCTTCTGCCTGTTAGCTCTGTTTGTCCATTAGATTCCACAGATGAGTGAAATCATGGGTTAATTCTTTTTTTAATGCAGCAATAGTAACTGCAACAATTAGTGACTGCATTTTCTTTTTCTAGCAACCACAACTTTTAGACTGTAAACCCCAAACAGACTTTGCAACTCTTTGGCAGACTTCCTCCTGGATTATGTGAGCAAAGGGCACCAGCTGAGTTTGCAGAAGCAGAGGCGCTAATCCTGCCTTTTCCACAGATACCCGGCTATTTACAAGTCACATGGAGACAAGTCACATGGAACAATTTATAAGATTGAAGAAAGATTCTAAATAATATTGCTTCAGTTACCCAGAGATATCAAGAGAAAGTTTCATTTAGCTTAAATTGTCTTGATAGTAGCTTAAATTCACTTATTCTGTATCCTTCATGTGATCATGGTATGAAATCTGAGTAAATGTCTGAATTGGCAAAGAATAAATGGAAAAACCCTCATTACTTGGTAAATACTAGTCAGCTCACACGTAAGATTTGACATAGGGACCAGTGAAATGTGTGAAAGCTTTTGTTCCCAAAGGCTAACGCCACGGTAACCGATCTGCCTTTCAGACTCTGTGACCAGTGAATGCCCAGGTTTAGGTCAGCTCAGTAGTGTGCAAGTAGAAATGATATCATTTAATTTGTGTCATTAGGAAGGACTCACGGTTTCTTCCCTTTCTGAACTGGATGATCTAAAGAGAACAGGAAAAAATCCCCTATTTCTCTGTTCAGCTTTTTCCTTCACCCACTTAGACCTGGAAACTGGTATCACTGTTGTTTCTACAATACTATCAATACTTGTCAAAATAATTAACAAATTGAGGCAACATTTTGGCTAAAAGAGGGTAAATATTTAGGAGTGGAATGATTTATAAAACCTATTTCCAATTATCTGCTCTTCAAGAGAGGACAGAATAATCACCGTGGCAAATAAATTATTTAAGAGTGCATATGTATTATTTTTAAAACAGCTGGGTCCTTTTCTTTTTATACACAAGGAATTGTTTAGTAAGAATATGCTGGGAGTTGTATATATTGACAGTGTCTCCCACCAAACTATAAACTTTATTTGATCCCCCAATAAAATAGGTCTTGTTTTTATTCCAACCATAAATCTTTGCAAAAGGTAAGGCAGAGTAACATTCGATTTTCTTCTTGAACTTTGCAATCTCTGCTTCTATAATGATGCAATTTGTGTCATGTCATTCATGTGTGTGCTCACACACATGCACACACACAGACACAAAGGCCACCAAAGGGGGTGGCGAACTAGTAAACTTTGTTCATTTCGGACCATGCAGACACATTTGGTATGACACGGACCCACATTAAACACAGATTCACTGTAACAAAGTAAGGGGGAGCAGTAAGCACATTCTCAGCTTCGCTTTGGACAGTGAGGTCCCCTGAGCTGTATTAGGGCTGATTACAAGTACCATACCAGGCTGAGCCAGGACTTTAGTGGCTTACGGGTGTGGCGGAACAGGAAATGGCTGGTCCGCAGGAGTAATCCGTCATCCAGCGGAGATTTTATTGCTATGGCTCTACAGGACAGGCTCTATCGTCAGGTTAAAACTGACATCAGGACTCTGTTTTAGGTCAGTACAATGCACACTTTTATACAGGTAATCTATATAAACTCACACTTGCAGATTAATTACATGTTACAGATATTTTGCAAAATAGACCTTTTATTTCAATTAAATAAAGGAAGAGAGTAGTTATTTGGATTATTTCTTAGTAAAACCTCTACAAGTAAGCTTTGTAAACTATTTTCCATCCTGTATGTAGTGTATGCATGCGTGTATGTGTGCTGTGTGTATGTCAGCATGCTTAAGCACACACGTATGCATAAAACAGAGCAACCAAAACCAACTTCTGTAATTTTCTTCTATAGATCTAAGGAAAGTTCCTGAGCTGAGAATAAGGAATTCTTTATTGTTCATGAATACAACCATTCTATAATAAGCTCATGAGTTTCATAAGAGGCATTATTAACCTCCATACATCTGTGTTTTGGGGAAAGTGGTATCAGTCATAAGTCTTTTTCCCAACCTGTGCTTGACTCAGTTGGTTTCAAACTTGACTTGGCAAGCCTACTTTTCTTCTCACATTGTTCATTCAACGTACGGACCCAATCTGTGCCCCCTGCCTCCCTTTCTTTCACTCTGTGTGTGCGTGTGTGTGTGTGTGTGAGAGAGAGAGAGAGAGAGAGAGAGAGAGAGAGAGAGAGAGAGATTTTCTCAATTTTCCTTCCTGAACATAGCTTATTTATAACTAATCTAATTAAATACCAATATGTACTTGACACTGTTCTGTGCATGTATGAATCTACTTTAAAAATAAATTCATAGAAAAATAAATTGTTTTACTACAAGAAATAGCAGATATTAAAATATAAACTTTGATCATTAGCAGAATGGTACAGTAATCTGTGATAGATTTTTGCTATGAAATACTGTATAGCATGTAGAATGAACAATCTTTACTTTCCTGCAATGACATGGATGGATCTCACAAAGCTAACATTGGGCAAAAGATGTCAGAATCCAAAAGAATATGCTATATTTAATATATATATGCTTTATACTATATGATTTATACTGTATATTCTATTTGAAGATAGTTAAAAACGAATCTATGTTTTCTGAAGGCAAGCTATGTGGCCTCTTGGGGGAAGAGTGTATGAAGGGACTTGCACTTGGCTTTGAGCATACCGATAACATGCTTGTTTTTGTTCTCATACTAGTCACAGGTGTGTGTTCATTTTACAAAAATTTGTCAAGCTGTGTATACTATCTGAGCATTTAAAAAATATCTTATAGTTCACAACAGAAAGCAAAATCAAAAAGCTTAAAGCAAGAAAACAGTTTAAGACAGACTATTTCTGCATCATTTTGGTTCTAATCTGAAGTAATATTCAAACTCTTGTGTTCTATTTTTGATACAAATCTTTACAAGTTTCTTTTCACAAGGCCTATAGAAAGTTTACCTGCATCACTGGTCTCCAGCTGATGTTTGCCATCCAAGTAAGTAAATCGTGGCTTCCTGGCTTCTGGGGCCAGATCCATAGTACATTTTTCTAGGATTATTCTACTTATCTGGGCCACTCTTGGCAGTAAGGTAGGTGAAGTTAGTTTGCAGTACCTTTTTCCTCCTCTTCCTCTGCCTCAACTTTTCCTCCTCCTTTTTCTCCCTTTCACGCTGGTATTTCCTTCCCTTCTTCCTTTTACCGTTTTTCTTTTATTTTTTCTTGATGTTTTTCTGGATCACTGGATTGCATCAGTCCGTACAGCATCAGGACCCACAGAGCCCCTCCTCTTGATGAAAACCCACTTTGTTAGTGGTGGACACTCGTCTTTATACATTTGTCCAAACCCATAGCATGTACGCCACCAGGAGTGAACTCTTGCGGTAAACTGTGGACTTTGGCTGGTAATGCTCTGTCAGTGTAGACTCATTAATTGTAACAAATGCACCACTCAGGTGGGGATGTTAATAATGGGGGCCTTATCCCTATTGGGGGCAGGAAGGAGAACAGAAAATCTCTGTATCTTCTTCCCCATTTTGCCATGAACCTGAAACTACTCTAAAAACTCAAATCTATTAAAAAATACATCTTGCTAAAAGGAACATTTCTAACAACTTTGCTTATAAATTGATGGATTTATGCTCATTGTCCATTTTTAAAGGGATAAAAATCAAAGATAAACTAAGTGCATGATACAGGATGGAAGGAAGTATGATCAATCCATTTTGAGATCAACTTAGGTAAATCATGTTAAGGAAAATATTTGTAACCCCCCCCCCCCACCCCGATCCCCGCTGTGCACATCCACAGCAGCTTGGAGGTCAATAGGGCAGAGAAGGTATTTTGTTTACCTTTGATCCTGGACATTGATCACCTCGACTGACCCACAGTGGGAGCTAAATAAATATCTGGCAAAGGAATGAAAGCATGGATAGGTGGCATAATTTGTTTCACCCACATAAGTACAAAATGGCTCAATCTCTCTTATTTTTCTGACCACTGTTCCAATAACGATTTTTTTGAGCATCACATGCCCAATTAGAAATGTATTAAGTATTTACATGAGAAGACCTTCCCTTCTAGCCCTCAGTTTTTTTCTCTAAATAAGTGGAGACTTAATCCAAAAAGGGTTAGCCAGGTTTGCAAAGGACCAGGCTATAGTTAACCTGGACGATGACTTTTGCAACATTAGAGAAAGTTCTTCTTCCTCAAGTGAAAAGAAAATTGACTTTAAGTGAAAGTATCATCATACAATCTGAACAGCCTGGCCCAAGAGAGCTCTTCTGGAGCCGTAGAGGCTCTGCACACAGCATGCCTTTGGGGTAGAGAAACCCGTCACATTCAAAGTGGGTGGAAGTGAGCGATAGACTAGGATATCTAGGAACTGTGACTGGGGGACAGAAGCAACCTCAGGAGAGGGCTGGAGCAAAGAAGTGACCGAGGATAGCTGCTCCAGTGAGAAGAGATTGCATGGGCATGACCGTATGGATTGGGGTAAATTACATTGGGGTTACCTCTCCCCTGCTGCTCCAACATTTAGCCAGGAGGCTTGCATTTTACTCCATTACCAAAGAGATGAAAGATGCCCCCCCTCCGATATTGGTGCCTTGTGAAACACAATATTTGGGATGCCCTGGGTAACAGGAGTTTCAACAGCCCATAAATCCTGTTCCTTCTCACTACCATATGGTAACGCTGTTGTGTAACTGTCCTGCAGAATCCAGTGGACCCAGTCCTGCTGGGAATGTTGTCTTATGTTAGGCACCACGTTGCATCATGCTATTTCATACTCCCATGCTTCATCTCCATGTCACGGTACCTAGGTAAATGTGAGCTTTAAGCGACAAGCATAAACTATGCCTAACCAAATCAACCACCTCCCATCAAATACTCCAGTTTTCTTAAGGCTAGGTTACCAGCACAACCTCTTTTCCTCCATGTAGTTTTATTATAAGAAATTTGTTACCTTTTTCTAACTTTGGTGATAGTTGCTCTAATAAAATTCAGTATTGCTTCTTTTGCTTCCCAAATCCCCTTCATTTTTTATGCAGATCATTCACTTTCCATGCTAGAAATCCACTTTGGAAACCAGATGTCATGGAGTAGTGGTTTTGATAAAGTCAGAAAATATTCTAATAACTCATTCCACCACCACCAACCTTTGCCAGTAGGTGCTGCCTTGACTTATATTTAAGTAATTTAGAGAACCTGCGCTATAGCGTAATTCTCAACGATGATCTATGTAAAGACAAACAAAATATCTTCTTTGACTCTAACTACACAAGAGAAAACAACAGTTTGTCTTTCAAATAAAATAGAACAAGATTCTATCTTTGCTTTTCCAGGCACCATATTAAAAAAGATCACACAAATGAGTTTGTGGAATTAAGAAGCTATATGAAAGAGATTTTCTAAAAAATGCGTATCTTGTTATTTTCTGTCACATCAAAGAAGGTCATTTATTTCACCCTGTGAGACCAGCTGAACTAGTTCATCTTAATAAAATAATTGCATTAGAAAAAGTGGATATATTTTTACTGATAGCCATCATTTGGAATTAAGTTGATTTTAGTTCACAGTTTATATTACTTTTTCTTCACAATTTAGTTTAATGTGCTCTAAATGACTTGCTATGAATAAATAATAAAGCCATGATTTCTGCTGGCAATTACATTTTTTTAAAAACATGCAAAATGTAGGAAATTAATTGAGCATCTCTCTCCGCTTTTATCCCTATACTTGTGTATTGGTTTTATTTTTAGAAACTAAATATCAAATTAGTTGAACATATTTTGATAGGTTCAAATGTCTTTAGTGCAAAGGAAATGTCTGAGGCTTTCTAATTTGAGTAAATTTTACAGAAAAGCTGGCTGGCATTAGGCAATCTGATAAATTCTTTTCCTGTGGAGAGCTGAAAGAAGGTCAGAGAAACAAAGCACTTCACAAAAATCTTGCCCTGGAGAGAGGCGGTGCGGGTGGGGGACAGAGACAGAGTTGAAAGCCAGCTTGTTTAAAATGTTTCCATCCACTGGGTGTCACTGCTGATATGAGACAGAACAAACTGAAAGATATTCCTGTGGCAGCAAGAATTTCTGAGAGACAGGATGTGAAAACCCAGAGGTTTAGATGCTATCATCTTGACCTGCTTTAGCAACTGAAAATTCATTGCATTTATGTGTCAAGGGTACTGAGCCTTCTAAGTAAGGTAGTGCTTTTATAACAAAAAATTGGAATATTTGAATTCTTCCTTGTGGCTAAATCCTGATAATAGTTACATTCTTGACTGGATTAAATATGTTTAATGATATGTGTCTGTTTTTCTCAGTTTAGCAAAAGAGCATTTAAGGAAACAAAGCTCCAATGAGTTCTTTGGCACTGGAACATCCCTGTAGTTTATCCTTGAATTTTACAACTTGCATGTAGTGTACTTAAAAATTCTCTGGGTTGCTGAAGCAGACAAGAATTATGTTAATACTGGAGCTTTCGTGTCCTCATTTGGTTAAAAGGTTTGGCAATTGCCATTGAAAATGGGTCTATCTTCCTCTGGAGGTTTTTTTCTTTCTTTTCTTTTTTTTTAACAGTTCCTTTTTTAAAACCATCAAAATTTTGCTAGAAACAGTTTTTTAAAAAAGTAGATAGAAACCGAAACAATTTTCTTGTTCTGGTCTTGTGATGCTCTATGTCTTGTTCTGAAACATGAATGAAGTACTTATGTAAAATAATAAAGTATAAATTTGGTAATAGGAATTGATAGAGTTTCAATTAGACAATGTAAATGGACAAAGAGGGTCTTTCAAGTCAGGAAAGAAATAAGAAAAAAGAGAGGTAAAAAATAAATGTATTGAAGTGCAGGAGGAAGATAAAGGAGGAAAGGGTGAAACAGGTAGGAGATGAGCAGAAGGAACAGAAGAGTGAGAAACAGAGGGAAAAGGGAAACGAGAGAAAAAAATAGAAATAATACTTTCCCACCTTCTTATTTAATGATTTTGAAGGGGTACATTTTTTGTTCCTATGCGTGCTTTGTGAGGGACAAGCTGGGGGACAGTGAAGGGTACAACCTGCAACTTCAGGTAATTCAGAAATCCAAGAGATAAGTTGGTTGTTAATCAGAGTAACTAGAGATGCAGGTTCAGGGCTGACAGAGAAGAATGGAAATCATTTGAAGAAGAAATAATCCACTCTCCTTTTCATGCATGGCACCTACAGAAGTCTAATGGCTGAACTCTGGAACTGAGGGAACACCACAAAGTCTCTCATGCTTTTGTTACCCCTGCTAGCTTCTTGCATTGATATTAACAGAACCTGCATAGCAGAGTTGGGTGGTGGTTTTTTCACAGAGAAGTCTTCAGGTAAAAAGTGAATCCTGTTTAGAGTTTCATAGTCAGCTTTCTGACATTTTGAACTAATTCATTAATAGTGTATGTAGGTGACAGCTCTGTATAAGATCTTAGCTCCATATGATAGATACCTGAACTGTTTGCTCACTGCTATATTCTCATCAGTCAGCAAATAGTAGGTCAAGTTTCATTGACTTGTTGAATTGACAAGTCTTCCAGAAGCATGAGTTTGGCATTGACAAGTCTTCCAGAAGCATGAGTTTGGCACATATGATTCCCAAACATCAGCATTTGCCCGACCGAGCAACCAGGGACCAGGAGCAGGACTGCTGTCTGTATAAGCCAGCTCCCCTTTGGCTCTGGGAGCGCATTGCCCTTCCCACTAAGGCTTGCCTTTCCCCAGCTGAACTGAAACACAGAAGATGTCTTGCCAGACCAGCAGGCTGGAGCAGACCAGAGGAGACCCATAGCGACCAGAGAAGCCTGGCATAGAACGGAGCGGGCCCGTGAGGAGCCACGCAGCGCTGTCTCACCAAAGTAGGGCCTGGCCCCGGGGCTACTGCACAGCCATGCTGTGTCACAATTGACCTGTTTTGTACTGAATCAAGTTTCCTTCTTCACCATACCCCAAACCGGGGACTCCCGTTGGCATTGAATTGATGCCAGTGACCATCAGTTGGTACAGGTCACAAAAGATGGTGCTGCACATATGTTAAAGGGTTACCTTGGTGAGTATGTGACTCCACAGGCACAGCACTTTCTTCAATGTTAGCTTTCCTATTTTCAGAACACTGCTTAATATACCGGTTATGCCTGCCAGGATTTTTTTTTTTTATTTCCAGGCAAATTAACACATTCTTGTGCTCAAAAATTGGAACAAACCTGGTATGGCCAATGGAAACTATGAAGCCCAGTTGCTTTTTACTATAATTTTGGTGTCAGTAAAAATGTACTCAAACAGAGGTTGCAGCAAACAGAATTGTTTTCATTCTCTTTCTTTAAGTTAAGGGATTTAAAATAGTTTTCTTCCATCATCAAGGGTGCAATTCTTGCACAGTTATTGGCATTAGAATCACAGATGACTAAACACCACTACCTGTTCTGCTCTCAGTTTGCCACGTGGGAGGTTATGATTATCTTAACTGTACATCTTAAATGAAAATATTCTTGAGAGAAAAAATATTTTTCTCTACATATTCTTAACCATAAATAATGTTGCAAACTTAGTTGATGTTAAAACTAGCTGTGGTTGGCAGCTAAGTAAAACTGAATTTGGTTTGGGTGTCTTCTATGAAGTGTGTGTGTGTGTGTGTGTGTGTGTGTGTGTGTGTGTGTGTGTGTTGACAGGCATTATATAACATATATATGCATATATACACATATATTTCTTTTATAAAAATATTTATTTATTTATTTTTAGAGAGAGGGGAAGGGTAGGAGAAAGAAAGAGAGAGAAGCCTCAATGTGTGGTTGCCTCTTACATGCTCCCCACTGGGGACCTGACCTGCAACCCAGGCATGTACCCTGACTGGGAATCAAACCAGCGACTCTTTGGGGTGACACTCAATCCACTGAGCCACACCAACCTGGGCGCGCATATATGTATGTATGTGTGTATATATATATATATATATATATTTCTTTATTGACTAAGTTGCATCAGCAGAATGGTAAGAAAACTAGTCACAGATATAAAAAGCCGTAAACAGCCATGAATGAAGTATTAAAGACCTTTCAAACTAGAAAACATCCTTGGCTGTATTATTGGGCCAGTTCTACATTGATGTGAGCATCAATTACCTTCTGGGTTTTCTAGGGTTACATTTGTCTTTGTATTATTTTTACATTCTGTTTTATTTTTCTCTACTTTTTCCTTCTAATTGCTCAAAAACATTGCCAGAGGCTAGTCTTTTATTTTTGTGCTTATTGTGCAATTTTCTTTAAGTGCATACACATCATTACTATGGAGATTAAATGTGTATGATTAAATCAACAGAGTTAAAATTTAATGAGAAAATTTCTAAGATCTTTTTAAATAATGTATGTCTTGATTAGTTATTCTTGGTATTTCTCACATAATTCGTGGGACGCAGCGTGAGTGTGCACGTGTTTGCGCTGGCAAATAAGTCTCCGAGCGGGTCCAGGAAAATGAAGATAACGAAAAGCGGGGTGATAGTAGGGGGAAACCAAAACTCATTTTTCCTGTTGCAACACAGTTATTCTGAGTACTGAGCTTTCCTGCTCAGAGCTTGCTGGCAGTGTCTATGAGCAAATTAATTCTTCCTGTGAAGCACCGTTTGGAACTGATGAGAATGTGCCCCCATATAGATATCTGGGAAGAATGAAGAGTTTACCCGAATGTCCCCATAATGAGACTTCCTTTGCCAGAAATTGAGCCCGCATTGCTGGTGTAAAACCGACACATTGTAGGCTGGAATTCATACGCCTACGAGGCTTTATTGATATTTCATGGCAATTTGATGCCTGCATAGCCTGAAATCTGCGTGCGGTGCTTCCCAACACAGAACTTTCATTGGCATAGTAACATTTAAACTAGACAAAATTTAAAGCTTTTTAAGCATGTCAGCATAAAGGAACAGCCTCATTGCTTATAAGTGGTTTCATGGTGGGGGTAAACTTTATTTGCCTCTCTGTTGATGAATAATTAGTCGTCCTATGTATTACGTGCAAAAGAAATTGTAACCAACAGTAGCACAAATAGGTTACCTGTAAGAAAGAGTTTTAATATTTCTGTTGTTTTCAGTTGGACTATATTAGATTATTAAATGTTCTAGACCCTCAACTTTATTGAGCAAGGGACTTACGGAAACAAGTCTTAAAGACAGTGATGCTAGCTAAGATATTATATACTCCACTCTTTGCCTCATTTGGACTTTTTCAGTCCATAAAAATAGTCATAAGCCATGACATCAGTTCAGATTTTTGTTTTTCATTACTAAGAAGGCAATGTCAGTGTGGTGAATATATCATGTATTTCTCCTACTTATTTCATTTCATTGAGCAAAGTGTTTCCTTTGGAGTTTTAAAGAATACAGGGTTTGGGTTTCTTTTTTTTTCCTCTTCCATGAATATCTTAGCCATGTCTTTAAACAATAAACAAAATACTGCCAAAGAAACGGGATTTAAGATAAAGTTCATCTTATTTCCACAGAGCAAATGAACAGCATCAAGTCTCCCGAGTCCCTTCATTTCACATTCTCTCATGTTCTTCCCAGGTAGACACTGATTCATTCTCTAAACCATCTCAGCAGATGGGAGATTATTGAATGCTTTAACCCAGGGCTCTCACCCCCTCTCCCTGGGAGCATTTGGAAATATTCGAGAATGCTTTTGATGATCCCATGCCTAGGGATTCCTACTGCCATTCCTTGGATGTTGGCCACGGGGAGCTAAATGTCCTGCAATACGTGGGACAGTCCCACACCATGAAAAACTATTCTTATCTGATACGCCAGTAGTGCTTTGTAGAGAAACAGTTAACTTTATTCTTACTATGAGAGAAAACTCTGGTACTCCCTGATTCCCAGGGAGGTCAGGTTAGATGCCCCTGTTTAGTGTTTCCATAATAGCTTTCACGTATATTCCACATTTTTATGAGGTTGTCACTCTGTGACTGCCTCCCTCAGATAATTTTGAGCCCATGCAGCATATGGCTGTTCCTTGTTCATTTTCAGGCTAGAAACTGAATGCAAAGATTTGAATGGAATAAACCAGTGGGGCATCCAGGAAGCTTTTTAGACAATTTAATTGGGGGGAAAAAACCAAGAAACACAATCTGTATTAAAAATAGGATTTGAAATTTAATAGACTTCTATTATTTGATAAGTAGGTTATTATTTTTCTTGTGTTGAATCACGAAGCATCATATTTTGATTAAAGTATGGCTTTATTCAGAATTTAAAGTTGTTTCCCTTAAGATATTTGAATAATGATTGGTATATTGACAGTCACCTAATCAATCTTATTCCACAGAAGACAATTAAAGTCAGTCTTTAACTAATGTGTCACATGATTTTCTGTTCACATAGATACTTACGATAAGGTCAGGACTAGAATATGGTAGTGTTAAAACCCACATGGACATGTGCTGTGACTTCCAGTATCTAATATGGTACCAGCTATTTGGTGAGAATTCAACAGCATTGGTTAAATGAATGATGCTTCCTGAATCTTAGTCCACAGCCCATTGACTCATTGGGATGAAGTTGACAGATTATTTGAAAATAAAACAGATACCCACTGGCCCATAAAAATAGTTTTCTTCCATGCTGTTATGAAGGGTAGGAGTTCCTTCTTTCTTCCTGCTGCATAGTATTCCATTGTGTAAATGTACCACAGTTTTTGATCCATGCATTTACTGATGGGCACTTAGGCTGTTTTATGATCTCACCTGTAAGTGGGACATATTCAACAAAACAAACAAGTGAGAAAAATAGAACCTGAGACATTGAAATAAAGAACAAACTGACAGTCACCAGAGGAGTGGGGGGAGGAGGGTAATGGGAGAAAGAACAGAAGGGTCAAGTCAAGGAACACGTATAAAGGACCCAAGGACAAAGACAACGGGGTGCATGGGACATGAGGATTGAATGTGGGAGGTCTGGAGGGGGAGCAACTGTAACTGAACAACAATAAAAAAAATTAATTAAAAAATAGTTTTCTTTGAGCCATGATAAATGTCTTCTGTTAACAAAAGCTTTATAAAATGATATATCAATCAGCTTTATAATAGGAAATTCTAAATAGTCAATTTTATTATCAATCAAACTCTGTTACATGATGAGGAAAATATCACGCTACATAAGAGAAAATAATGCTGTGGAACTTGTTCCTTGGTATTCACCTATACATGGCGGCTGGATCCGTTAATGTGTATTGCACGAGCCATGCAAATCATATTCTAGCAGCAATCTGGTTTCTTGCTGTGATTTATATTCTAATGTACAAAACTAGACTCTGTATTATCACCTTTCCTTTGCACATTTTCTCCTTAATAACAGTATAGAATTGACAAAAGAGTGGCTGAAAATCTTTAATAGTAAATGATAAAGAGGAGCAGATTCTCTTTATCCATGATTTATCAATTTATAAAGAGTAGCGATATAAGTAAAAATTGAAATGTGCTGACATCTTATTAAGCACATTAACCTCCTCAAGCATGCTGTGTAGAGTTGTCTTTCAACGGTTCCCATTTTTATTCTAAGCTCTGTTACCTGCTGGGCTGTTCTTATTTTTTTCCTCTCCCTTCTGGTTCAGAGCTAAATGGAGAGTAATTCGATGAGTGATATTGTATACTTAAGGCTGCATCAGTTCTCTGCTAGGAAATTCAGCTTTCTCTAGGTTCTGTTAATCCAATTACATGAGCCAAAAAGGACAAAGTTTGGTGGATATTTCTGGCACAAATGAGCAGCAAATCTAAATTTATGTGACTTTGAAAGGAGATGGATAGACATAACAACAAATAGCCAAATCAGCCTCATATTCACTCATGTATATATTTTATCACTATGATTATTAACATAAATGTTGTTTGAAATGAACCTTAGTGTTTTTGGTATCTATTGATGTGTCGAGGGCCACCTCTCGAAACTTAGCAGCTGAAGGCAAGGTATTATTCTCTGTCATAGTTCTGTGGACTGACTAGGCCCATCTGGGCTCTCTTCACTAAGAGTCTGTCATGAGACTGTTGTTATGTTGTGGTTGAGGAGAGTTATTTGAAGGCTCAGTTGAGCTGGACATCTAAGACAGGTGGCTGTTGCCCCAGCTGGGCCAGCTATGACACCTGGAAACTGCCTGGGCAACATACATGACTTCTCTACATGGCTAGTTTGGCTTCCTCCCAAAATGGCAGTCTCTCTAGAGAGAGACTCTGACTATGTATGTGGTGGCTGATTTCCCCTTGGAGTGTTTCAAGAAACCAAGTCAGAAGCTGCAAGGTTACTTGTGACCCAGCCTCAGAAACTGAACAGTACCGTCTGTGTATTCCATTTTTTACACAAGGTCAGACTAAAATTCACTGTGGGAGGGGACTACAAAAGACCACAAATAGTAGGGGATGTGGTTCATTGGGGAAACTTCTTTAAGAGACTGGCTATCTTAATTCATTTAGATAATCTGCTTTATTTGTCTCACTTTCAGGGCTCTCCTTGCAGTGTATTAGTTTACGATAGATCAACAATGCCATATGAGTAGAAGACCTAAAATTATAAATTTCTTATTAGTGACTTATTTTTTTTTTATTTTATGTATTTCGTGCAAATTCTTATTTCAGTGTTTCTTTAATTTTAATATTTCTACAGTACCATGTCCAGACTATTTTTTTTTCCTCTGTTAGCAATCTTAGTGTATAAGTGTGTCAGTTACTGATTCCTGGTGGCAATACATCGGCAATCAGCTCAATAAATACTTTAAAAATTCTGTCAAGGCATGAAAAGAAAATTCAACAACCTGCAAACATGAAAAAGATATATGTGAGTTTGAAAGCTGCTGATAATGCCACTGCCTATCATATCTGATCCTCACTTATTGGTTTATTGATCATTTATTAGACAACTATAATGTTCTGGAAAATCTAAATATCTGAATCTGAAATTAAAACTTTTGTAAGACTTACCTCCATGTTAGTGGTTCTCAAACTTAATGTGCAACAGAATCACTGGAAGGCTTGTTAAAACTCCGGTGCCTGGGCCTCACCCCAAGCTTCTGATTCATTGGTCTGGGAAGGGGGCTGAGAATTTGCATCGCAAACACATTACCAGGAAGTGCTGTTGCCGCTGGCCTGGAGGCCATACATTGAGAACTACTGTGCTAGACAACATTCTTTTCATGTCTGGACAAGCTGTGCCAATTTGAAAAAGCAACCAAAAATAACAAAATGATGGCCGTGGATTGAGGATAATCCCTGGGTTCAGATTTCCCATGAGTAGACCTACACTGACCGCAGGGGATTCACACTCTTACTGAGTCAGGGGAAGGAGTGACTGAAAGAGTCAATTGGTGAAATTCAGTTTTCAATATTGCAAAACCCATCAACTGTTTCATCATAATTGGTTTACACAGAAAAGGCCTTAGAGACAACCTAATTTCCAGAAAGGCAATAATAAAATGGAAAGACTATGGAATTTCAAATCAGAAACCAGTATGAGAGTTTAACACTTTCTGGCTGTGTTATCTTTGAAGTGTTTCCTTCTTTTCTGAGAATATTTTTTTCCTTACGTATAAAATAAAAACACAATTAGATTCATGTTATAAAAGTGCTATGAAAACCAACTCTGGTACTATACAGGAAAACTTTTTATAACTTATTATGCAGATCTTCTAGATATTTGAGTTCATTACTAACCAGTAATTGAGTGAGTGGTACCTTGTTTTACTGCTAATTGGAATCCACAGACCTGTTGGTCTTTATTCCCTCTGGTTATTCAGGCAACCTCAGATCTTTAATTGATTCATTCTTTAACATATCTTTTATCTCTACTGCCCTTCCTTTTTAATAATTACATCAATGTCTTTAACTTCATCATTTCAAGTCTGGTTAAATGCAGTTTTTCTGCCTGAGGCCAATATCCCTCCAAAACACACCTCACCTGCTCTCTCACATACACACCCAAATAAGCACTTTATTTACACTATAAATGCTTCTCTGAGGAAGAAAAAGAGGAAAAGAAGAAAGATAATAGGTCATTATTTACTAAATACTTACAACGCTCTAGTCATTGTGGTAATAAACTATCCATGCATTAGCTTTTTTAACGTTTGCAACAATACTTTGAGGTAGACTATTATTTTTTCTGATTTTATGATTGAGGAAGCTCAGGGCTACATAAATTTCCAAAGTCAAGCAGTAGTAAGTTTTGAACTCGAATGTAAATGCAAGTCCATCCAAGTCTAGAAGCCTTATTTCTAAGCGCCTTGTAGTTGCCCTAAGTCTTCTTTGGCTTCACAGAGCCCAAATAATAAAGAAAGAACCTGAAACAAAACAATATAAGCTCTGGAAGGATCCTTCCAGGCATACTTCTCACCACCTTCATTCAGTCTGGGCTTGGTTCCTTATCGTCCCTTCACTCTTATTAATTTGGTCATTCTTGCATTCTTTTATTCATCTAACAAGCAGTCTTGTGAGCCAATGATGATGATGATGTTAATAATAATTCTTTATCTTTACTGAACACTTATGATATGCCAGGAATTGTTTTGAGTTCTTTACATACACTAATTTTGCATAACAACAATTAAAGGTATTATTTTTTATCCCCATTTTGTGTATGATTAAACTCAGGGACAGGGATATTGAATAATATGTCGTAAGTTGCATGCTAGCAGGTTAAGAAGCTGGAGTTCAAGCCTGTCTAATTGATGGCAGAGCCCATGACCTTAATACCTACAATATCTGGGCCCATGTGCCATATACTATCTACTACCTTTCCCCCATATATATGTTCTCCATTTAAAATTACCATCCTCCTTTTCTCCTGTCCACCAAAATACAAAAATTTTTTAAGGGTCAAGCCAATTAAAATTCCCTTTCCCAATGTTTCCTGGGATAGTCCACATCTCCCAGCATTTATACCATTAATTTTTATCTGTATAACTCTCTAAATAGGTAGAAAACCTTTTCTCTCAAACTAATCCAACAAGTTTGAATGATGGGGGTATTTTCTAGTCCCGTTCTCGCTGTACCTGGCAAGGTGCTTGAGGATTAACAATAGGAACAAAATACAGTTTTCAGTGACCAAGTGGCAAATAAACTGTATTTTTTTCTGTCTCACATGACATTTTCTCTGCCACTCCCACAAGAATGTAACACTTTCTTTTTTTAAATCGCATCCTCTAAATCTAGCTCAAGTTTCACTTTTTCTATGAAATTTTTATAGACTTTTCACACTAGAGTGAATGCCTTCTCTGATTTTGTAGCAATTACTATCACAACATTTATTCGATCATACTGTTATAGTTTTAATACAAAATCTTCAGATGTAAATTTGACAGAATGCCAATCAATATCGAGTATCTTTAGAAGGCATTGGTTGGAATTGTTTAGTCCTCTTTATGAAACACCCACAAGATTGTTGGCTTAACTGCTAGTGATATAGTTGCAAGAAAAAATGTTGTACAAACAATCAATTTCTGGATGATATAGATTAAAAAAAAAAAGCATCTGAAATAAGTCTGAAAATCCTGTTAGAGACAGGATTGTACTGAAGGGGCCTAACATTGATCAGATTCGTAATGTCTTAGAATTGAGAAGGAGAATTGGTGAGTTTCAGTGCCATTATCAGTGAAATATTATCTCCCACGTTAAATGTAGGCTTTCTTGCTCCTCTCTGTGATGTATAAGACCTGCTTTTGACTACTCGGGTCTCTCTCATTTTGCATTTTTGAAAGTAAATGTTGAGGAAGAAAAGTCTAAAACAGACAATTCTCATATTCACACCAAGAACACGGACAGATGGAGATCCCAATCCATGTTAGTTAAAATTTTTTTAAAAAACTAATATTGATTAAAGCAAGATATTTGTATAGCAGATGTCCGTCTTTCCTCAACAGTTCTGAATGCCAGCTGTTCAGATGAGGTTTTCATGAAATGTAAATTCTAAGGACTGCTGTTCTATGTCCTGTGTATTCTTTTTGTTTTTTCAAAGCCATAAAATAAAATGGGCTTCAGGAAGAAAGTCAGGCAAACTGTTGGAATGATGTTGCACTAATTTAGAGCTTTTTCTCCATTCACATACATGCAAAGTCTCTGAGACAGGACTTAGAAGCAAAAGAATTGAATGCATACCAAGTATTTCCTTTTCATGTATGAAATATGCAGAGCCACTTCCCTGGCTTTATGGTAATTCAGTTTTATAGGGTTAGCAAATATTTTCTCCTCCAAATTTTAATATCAAGAGAACTTTTCAATTTAGAAATAAATATCCTGCCTCTACCAAGGGCTTTGCCTTGAGTAACCTTCCTAACTAACTGGGGAGGTTGCTTGCTATGAATGCGTTTGCATGTCAACTTCAAGCTGGTTTTATTGACATAAAATGTCAGTCTAACAAGGTCCTAGCATCAAGGGAGGTGAGCAGGGAAGCTATACTAATTGTGGCCATGAAGAGCATATAAGTGTTTTCATTAAAAGTCAGTACTCATGCAGGTTTTCAATTTACCATCTGGCCCTTTTTGCACTGATATTTGAAATGCAGGAAGCTGATTTAGTTGCCAGATTTCTTCATCAATTTCTCACATATTTATCAACCACCTTTGTACCATTTCTAGGTAATGTAAGTAAAAGTAGAATGGTATATCTTCATTTGATCATATTTCTTTGGATATATTCAATCCAAATTGCAACATATTGCTGAAATATAGTTTTAGTTTATCATTTAGGAAAAATTAACTTGACCATTCTATTTAAAAATGTGAATTAACCATATGAACTTAAGGACCTTTTGGAAATGTTAATATTGAACTAAATTTATTTCCAAAAGTTTTGACGTTTGTGTGTGTGTGAGGGGTTCTGGATGTGGGGAGTTTACAGTAGAGTTTAGCAGGTATGTGTTACAATTACGGCTACAGTGACCACCTAGTAGCATATATAATCACAGATTTTTATAGCTGAATTTGTTGTTTTCTCTGTTTATTATTGTTTGTTCAACATGTATGGCATATATATGTGTGTATGTGTGTATACAGAGTCATCTAAAGATGACTCTATTCATGAACATTTTTGGAATTTATGTTAATTTTGTTAGTAGATAAGATTGTTTATTTGAACCATCTTTACTATTTTACCTGTTAAACAAATATGAGTCATAATGAATGAAAGGTTGAGAGATTTGGGAAATTTTTAGAAATAATAATTCATTTAATTAATAAAAACATTTCGGAGACTTAATGTATGCCAGACACTGCTCTCAGTGCTGAGAGTCCTTCAATGGGGATAAAGTAAGAGAGGCTGATAAATAATGAGTGTTTAAGTCCTTTACAAGCATTGTATTGCATATTAATCACAATAAACTCATGAGGCAAATGCCACCCCCTACTTTTTACAAATAAGAAAGCTGATGCTTAGAGACGTTAAATAAATTACCTAAGGTTTCACAGCCAGGAAGCAGTGAGTCTAGGATTTAAAAGCAGATTTTTCTGGCTTGACTTCACTGTCCATTTCTGCCTCTGCTAACACACAAAAAATGTTAATGGAATCAGCATTTAATATTCTGCTTTTTAGTAAAATTCGGCCAAATGCTATATTTATAAATTGAATCCCAGCAGTGATTGTCGCCGTTGCACTTATCCCATCTCATTGTCCCATGATCGTACTTACTTTTCTCTTTGTGTCTCCGTCCTTGTCGCCACACCGTTTATTTTACTTGGATCACTCGATCCCCTCTCATTGCTCCTTAGGCGAATCTTATGCTCTGCAACCCCTTGCTGGTTCCGTGAAGACTCACTTTTTCCTCCCCCGAAACTGCTCTGTTTTTTTCAAACTTCTTTGTGCTTCCTTTTTATTTTTTTTTTAAACTTCTTATGTATCCTCGGTTGTGCTACCAAACTGAGTGCTAAATTATGTATTATGTTGTCTTGCATTATTTGCTTATTTTTGACATTATATTTTGACATTTTAAGATAAGTAATTAGATGCATGAACAAATGGAACAACAAATCAATTTGCCATTTCTCCTGCACTCTCTCTAAAATCAATAGATAAATTTATTTTTAAAGAGGAGAAAACAATCTTTAAAAAAATAAGTAATTAAATGTTTTTAGTATTTCCATCAAAGTCAGACAAATAGGCTGACAATAAATCAGAATGTTAAGGCATGGTAGAGAAGAAAGTAACCTGAGACTGAGTGGGTTGGTATTTCAAAAACAATCTATTCTAACAGGTCTGGTGAATGGTATGGTAAAACCTGCTTTGTACTACTGTCAGCAACATAGGGCATGAAGATATTTACTTGTGAAAAATGCTACATTTCAGAACAAGAAATGACTGACAACAGATCAGGAAGTCAATAGGATATCCGTGTTAGGGAAAGGGCATCTCAGTGATCACAGCTAATCCGATCATCACATGCAGGAAAACTCCCCAGAAGTCACCCAATCCTCTGCATAAATTGGAAATATTTTATTGGTAAGATTAAGAACTTTCAGAATGCCGCCAGAGTCCTGGTCTCTTTGCAATCAACTTGAAATAATTTCCAAATGTGAAAATCACAGCACATAAAGTATTTTGCAAGGATTAAGTTTGCCGCTTCAGTGACTCGGGCAAATGTTGTGGGTGGTTATCATAAAGTCTAAAAAAAGGAAAGTTGGTAACAATCTGTCAGTATGCCTCCATCCTGGCTTTGATGACACTATGTCCTGATCGTGGACACAAGTACTCTCGCCTATAATGGAGGATGACTCATGAGGTTACCATGGCATTATGAAAATATTGTGTAATCCAAACTTTATTGAGTATAAAGTGATTAAACAGAAAGTCTCCCAGCTACCGTTGCCTTGGGAAGTTTTAATGATGTGACACAGTAAGTGTCAGGGTTGCTGCCCAAATGCAGAATCTGTGCCTCCTTCAGTCTCCAAGCAGGAACCGACTCTTCCGACCAGAGGATCTTTAGAACTCATTTTACACTGATATGGGAAGAGCATATCACAGGAACAGAAAATGACATTTTTTTCCTGCAGACAGACTAGAAGAAAAATGATAGACACAAAGTTCTCAATTTAGAACAATGCAACAATTACATAGATATACATAGGCATTTCATATGGATTTGAAGGGTTATCAAATAAAGTTTTAGTTTTCAAAATCCCTACACTGAATGTTTATGTAAGCAAATACCAAATCTTGATACATGGAATCTGAAGCAAGAAGTGAGGTCTCAGAAGAGAAAAATGAGGAACACAAAAGCCAGGTCATCTTTTACCATTACAGGGGATATTCTGTGAGCCACACCAGTTCACGCTCATTACTTGCTTATTGTTAATTAGACAAATTGCTATGTTCTAGACACATGCTAGATACTGAAAAATCAGGGGAAAGGAAGCGGAAGTGATTCCTCACTCATGGCATTTATGGATTAATAGCAAAGACAGAGTAAAATAAGAGTCATCCAAACAAAATAGAACCATGAAATATTTTAAGTGCTATGAATAAAAAGAACAGGGAGGGGAATGATTAGAGTGTTTAATAAAATGACTTAATAAAGCCTGGGAGGTGGAAGATTTGGGAAATTTCCTGAGAAAGTATCATTTCAGCTGAAATCCAAAGGGTGAATGGGCATTAAGTAGGAAATTGAGTTACTGACAGGGAAGAAGATAGGGGTGGAGGGCGGTGGACAGACCATGTGCCCAGCCGTGGCATTGTGTAGATCCAGCTAGCCAGAGTGGCTGGGGCTAAGAGAGGAAGGGGAAGGGGAGGTTCGGGACAAACCCTCCTGTACTTTACAGACCCTCTTTAGTGTGTTGGTCTTGATTTTAACGGAGAGTCACTGTAACTTTTTAAGATTATTTACTATTTGGAAATATGACTGTCTATAATATAACCTATAGGCTAATGGTACCAAATAAGCCAGAAAGGAACCCAGCCCTTCCTGACTCCACTCTCAGCTACAGGAAGGAGGAACCAGTGTCGTGTTTTTTAAAGCACGTAGATGTGAGGTTATATAATGTTCTAATAGGTACAAGGAAGAGGAGGGAGCTAGGAACATAGTGGGAGGTGGAGAGCGTCATACTGAAGAGAGGTTTGCAGAGTTTTCCCTGATGGTGGGGAGGGGATGGGAGTTTCCAAGTTCTAAGATTGGCATGGGTCCTGTCAAAGAACCTCCAGAGAGATGACTGGATCTTTGATGCTAGAGTCCAGGAATACTGGTCTGTGTGAGTCATTCATGATCAGGGAGAGCACTGGCCGTGGGAACCCTAGTCATGGCAATGAGGAGGTGCAATGACCTTCTTCAAAGACCCTATCAGAATAAGCAAGGGAGCATGTCAGGAGACCAGTGTGATAAATTAGCGTTCTTTCCTAATTTTGCATCACACAAATTGCAAGAAGGATTCTCCAAACTGGCAGACTGAATTTCTACTTGTGAGTTATAAAGATGTTGAGCAAGGCTGTTTTAAGCCACTAGAATTGTTATATAGTGAAAAGTGACCAGAACATTTGAATTTGCCCCTTTTCCTATACATTTCTTAATACTACTATCTTCTACAGCTAGTGACAAATAGTGACTTTTTAACTCTCTCCTTCTCCCTTCTCAACTATAAGTTTTAAGTCTCCTCCCAACTTGGTGATTAATATGTCTTTAAAGAAGTTGCCTTGCTTTTTACTGAAAATTCTATTGCATTTTTTTTCAACCACCTTATTTCTATGTATCAATCATGCTACAATATAAATATCAGATTTTGGCACTTGTTTCTTAATAACGAGCTGTCTGTCTTGAGGCTCGTAGTATTTTATACCATAACATGGTAGTTTGTGAGTGATGTATAGGTGGGTTTTATGTATGTGTGTTTTACGTACGTTTAGGAAATGGACCGGGGGTTTAGTGTTCACATATGAGCTTTTTTCCTTTTAAAATAATGGGAAAGGAGCTCCAGTTCAGCATTTCTTGCCCCAAATATCAGACATTTCAGAAATGAATTACTAGTATTAAGTGGGAGATGCATACTTTCAGGTTTTCCAGTTTCTATGAGGGAGGAGTTAAGAGGGAAAGGACTGTTCTGCCGAGTTACCACAGATCAGTATGTGTAAATATTGGCTAGGTTAGTTGTCCGGTGTTTTCACACACAGGTAGAGACACCAAGTAGCGTTTGCTTAGTATGAAGAAAGCAAGAACAAAACAAAATGCTAGGGGGTGGTTAGCAACTACTGGCAGTCCTTCGTGGCGAATCAGCTGTATTTGAGTCAACAGGTAAAACGGTGCGAGGGAATCCACATACAGTGGCCCAGGATGTCCAGCTCGAAACACACACGTGAACCCAATTCTTTCACAAGATGCTATGTAACACTGACTCCTTTGAAGCCAGAAGCTGGGGACAGATGCTGCTCGTCATAGCAGTGGGAATCTTCTATTTTAACTCATGTCATAAAACTCCTCTCAGACATGAGCTATGTTTCATGAGGCAGAGCAATTGACTCAGGCTCCAAAGAGTTTAAATGTCACCATGTATTGGACAGAAACACAGCCATACCTTTCTGTGAAAATCCCATATATGCACAAGTGAGATAAAAAGAACACATGTTCTACTATAAATATGTTCACGTAACGCAGCGTAGACTCCTGTGAGTAATCACATGCCAAGGCCTTTGAGGAAATGCAAATAAAGTGCTTAGAAGTGTTTTTGGCACCTTGTAAGTGCTCAATAAATGTTAACTGTAAAGATAATATTATTGTTATTCTTCTCCTTGTATTTCTACTCTTCTTCCTCCTCCTCTGCCCTTTCTTCCTCCTTTACTCATTGCTTCTCTGCTAATGCCATTATAGCACTGTTACTTATTCCCGGTCACCCGCTTTCAAAATCAGTCGTGATTAATTCCCTTCCTTGCCCTCCTCATTTCCCAGTTAATTCCCTCCTGAGGTCAGTTTCACTCCCACACCCTTCAGCCTTGTCCTCCATTTCATGCACCCTGCCATTGCCCTACTTACTTATTTATTTACTTACTTATCCATCCTCTGATTTAAAAACATATTGAATTTATTGGGGAGACATCGATTAATAAAATTATGTAGGTTTCAGGTGTATAATGCTGTAATGCATCACCTGTATATTGAATTGTATGTTCACCACCAAAAGTCAAGTTTCCTTCTATCACCACTTATCCCCCACTTTGCCCTCTTCTATCTGTTCCCACCCCTCTTTCCCTCTGGGAATCACCATATTGTTGTCTGTGTCTAATAGGTTTTTGGTTTTTTTATTAATCCCTTCACCTTTTTCATGTAGTTCCCCCAACCTCCTTCCTCTCTGACAGCTGTTAGTCTGTTCTTTGTACGTAGAAGTCTGTTTCTGTTTCGTTTATTAGTTTATTTTGTTCATTAGACTCCACATACAAGTGAAGTCGTATGGTGTTTGTCTTTCTCTGACTCACTTATTTCATGTAGCACAATACTCTCCAGGTCCATCCATATTGCAAAGGGCAAGCTTTTCTTCTTCTTTTTTTTTTTTTTTATGGCATTGTGTAATTGTACCACAGCTTTTTTATCCACTCATGTACTGATGGCACTTGGGCTGCTCCAAAATCTTGGTTATTGCAGATAACACTGCAATGAACATAGAGGTGCATTTATTCTTTTGAATCAGTGTTTTCGGATTTCTTCAGATACATTCTCAAAAGTGGAAGCTGTGGGTTATAAGTCAGTTCCATTTTTAATTTTTTGAGGGAACTCCATACTGTTTTCTACAGCAGCTGCACCAGTCTGCACCCCCACCAACAGTGCATGAGTTCCCTTTTCTCCACATCCTTGCCAACACTTATTGTTTGTTGATTTATTGATGATAACCATTCTGATTGGTGTGAGGTGATACCTCATTGTGGTTTTAATTTGCATTTCTCTGGGGATTGGTGATTTTGAACATCTGTCCATATATCTATTGGTCATCTGTATGTAATCTTTGGAGAAATATCTATTCAGGTCCTTCGCCCAATTTTTAATTGGTTTGTTTGTTTTTCTGGTGTTGAATTGTGGAATTTATTTATAAATTTTGGATATTAGCCCTTTATCAGATGTATCATTGGCAAATATGTTCTTCCATTCAATTCCAGTGAAAGAGTTGTCCTTTCATTTTATTGATAGTTTCCTTTGCTGTTCAAAAACTTTTTAGTTTGATGTAGTCCCATTTGTTTGTTTTTCTTTTGTTTCCCTAGCCTGAGGAGATACAGCAAAAAATATATTGCTATAAGAAGTGTCTGAGACTTTACTGCCTATGTATTTTTTTTAGGATATTTATGGTTTTGAGTCTTACATTTATGTCTTTTATCGGTTTTGTGTTTATTCCTCTGTATGGGATATGAGGGTGGCCTAGTGTCATTTTTTGCACATATCTGTCAAATTTTCCCAGCACCATTTATTAAATAGGCTATCTTTACCCCATTGTATGTTCTTGCTTCCTTTGTCAAATATTAATTGACCATGAAGATGTGGATGGGTTTATTCTGGCCTCTCTATTCAGTACCATTGATCTATGTGTCTGTTTTTATGCCAGTACCATGCTGTTTTGATTGCTATGGTCTTGTAGTATAATTTGCTATCAGGTGGCATGATTCCTCCAACTTTCTCCTCTTTTCTCAAGATTTCTCTGGCTATTATGGGTCTTTTGTGGTTCCATGCCAATGCTATATTTAATATTTGTATTACTCTTAATCAAGAAAGCGCTATCCCCAAAACCAGAGTAGGTTACCCAAGAGTCAGCCAAGCATATCCTGAGAGCACTGCCAAACAGGCATATAATAAAGACAAAGAAAGTTCAACTTTGATGAATTCTTCTAGCGTTTTTCTATCAGAGAACCTATTAAAATATATTGAAGTTTCACTACACGTTTCATTCTTAATAGTCAAGCATTGATTTTATTTTGATCCAGTGTTATAGGTAGTCATACCATAATATTTCCAAAGTTTAGGGCTTCTAAGAGCTTTTCATCTGACCCAGTTCTTAATTATCTTTTTGACTCTAGCTGCTTCTTTCTGACACACACTTCTTTTAGGATAACAAATGCCTCTGTAATGAAGATTCACTGTTCAAAAGTTAACAGTGATTTATAGTGATTAAAAATAACCTGTAACCATAGACAAGTAAGTTAGAGAGAATGCTATAATATTATGGGGGTGTGAATATAAAGGATATGCTTTAATAGGAAACATATACAGAGGTTAAGCAAGAGAAGACAGTAGGCTCCTGATGTCATCACTCCCAAGAGAAAGTATCTGAAGACAGGGCGCTCTGGATACAACGTGGGTTTGTGTGGTAGGTAATGGGTAACTGTTTCTCGGCTATGCATGTGAGAGAGCACCTTTGGGAGAAGTGAGAATCAAAAAGTTCAGTGAGCTGTATGCCTGCTCTTCAGAGAGTTGTCTGAAAATGCCAGCTAGTTCAGGAAGGGAGTGTAAGTAGGCCCATAGGAAGCTGAAATTAGGTCCAGCCCTTCCCACTCGGATAGGGAGTGCTGGGTCTGTTCCAGCCCATTCACTGCAAGGCAACCAGAGCTTCAAGATTTATTCACTGGACAATCCTGCTTGTCTCTCTCTCCCCAACATTTTAAGTAGCACCAACTTTTGACTTAAACCTATCTTTCTGGTCCTGTCCCCGATGATCCCCCTCATGCATCCTATGTTTTCTTTTTTTCCTTTGATTATTTGTTTCCTGTGCTATCTTTTCTTAAAAGATTTGTGCATATTGGAAAATTCTACCACCTTTCTTACATCAGCCCTCCCTCCCCACACTTACACTTGTCTCCTGCACCAGCTTCATGTTCATGCTACATAACTTTCCATGCGGTTTCCAGA
Source organism: Mormoops blainvillei (assembly GCA_004026545.1). Classification (NCBI taxonomy): domain Eukaryota; kingdom Metazoa; phylum Chordata; class Mammalia; order Chiroptera; family Mormoopidae; genus Mormoops; species Mormoops blainvillei. The sequence goes on from PVJD01002086.1 coordinate 157,158, forward strand.
AACCATAGTGAGAGCTGTCCCCTTTATGGCATCTTCTTTTCTATTCAACTAATATATTCTGTATTTTGACAGAGAAGTACAATATTTAAAAAGCTAAGTGCAATTTTTTTTAAATTAAATTATTTCTTGAGTAACTTTTAAGATCCTATATATTTTAATTCTTTTTTATCCAAACTAAGTAACACAATAGTGCCCTTGTTCAAAAATTCTATTTAATTAATAAAAAAAATGCAGAGTACCCAAACCAACTTCAAAATGTCAGGATATATTTTGGGAACTAAAATTTATTGAACCGTATGAATAGGAATAGGACAAGCCAAGAAATCAGTGTCAGGCTTCTGGTAAAAGTGACTACAGACTTCTATGCTACATTTCCCATATACCTTAGTGAGTGAGGCCATGAAATGTGAGCTTCTTTAAAGAAGTCCATAAAACTGCATTATTCAGAAGTTTGGGAATATAGCATACATTAAACAGAAATGATTTTTGATGCAAAATGAAAAACCTAATCAGGGCCTGGAAAGCCTCCGAAGAAGTAAGACCATACCTGAGACAGACATACATTAAACTTTGAGAAAGTATCAAGAACAGTTACAAAGTATTTACAAGGATGTAAGTAAAGCATAGAGAATATAGTTAATAATATTGTGATAACTATGTGTGGTGCCAGGTGGGTACTGGAAATATTGAGTAGAATGCTATGTAGAGTATATGATTATCTAGCCACTAAGCTGTACACCTGAAACCAATACAAAATAAAATTGAAAGAAGAGAAGATGAAAAAAAAATAAAGTTAAGGTAAAACTCACGTGGCCCTCAGTTGCACGCATGAGCTGGCCTAGGGTTATTTCAGAATGTGTGAAATTGCTTCTTGTCTAACAATATGTATTAAATAAGTCAACGTGTAGAGGTTGAAAACAATAATATATAGTTTGGAGAGAACAAATAAGTAAATGCATAGTGCAACAGAATGTACTGATTGTGATTTGTTTCTTTGAATCATTACTATTGGAAATGTTTCCTAAGTGCTTATAATGTCTGATGAACTATCCACAACGCACAGACAGATGTGGCCTCCGCCCAGTGGTTTTGCAATCTAAATAAACCTGGTAGCAAAGCAGACGTAAAAACACCGAAAGATGGATGGCTTACATGGAGGTGATGCAGTGTGCATATGGTTTCATTTTTCCTGGTTTCTTCTTTGAGGCCTCTCCCATTGCTCTATGATTTTAAAAGGATGCCATGTGTGAGGTCACAGAATTGCATTTTGGTCTCGTTTTCCACTTCATAAAGACTCTAGTATGAGGCTAATGTTAAATCAGTATGTTATAGATTAACGCGTTCAGAACTTCTAGCTAACTAGAAAAAAAAATATTTTTCTACACATTTTTCCTTTTCCAGCTTTATTTGTACATGGACAGAATACTATGTTTGCTAGGAATCTGCAATTTAATGCAAATACTGGTTTTTATGATAGCCATCAGAATATTTATTTAAAGAGTTTTCGTGGTCAATGTTTTTAAATATTTAATTGTATAAATACACAGAAGAGTTTTTCACTCAAAATATCAAGACAACAAGAGAAAGAATATTGCTGAGAAGCAGGTAGCCTTTGGGAAAAGCTCATCAAACGTTACTTCCTGGAGGAGCCGAAGCTCTGAAGAAAGACTGTCCCCTGGACTGATGCTGATATATAGGTTGAACGGCATCTTCACCCTTAATGTTTTGGAAGGGCAGCGCCTTCTTGAAGGTGCCTATTTTCATACAAGGATGAACTACAAAAAGAAGAGAGAAATATACTCATAAAATGAATAGCTCAGATCCAAGGGGTTGCTTGGTGACCATCCATTTGATTACTTATTTAAAAATCGTGTATCTGTTAACTAACTCTGTGCTTAGAGATGAGGTTAGTGCCTTTTGTAGCACCCATCAGAAGAATTAAGCATTAATAATTAAGAATGGTAAAACTTCAAATCGCTATTGTCTTTTTAATTGTGCTTGTATTATACTACAAAAACAGCTCTTATTGAACCCCCAGTCACAGAGAAAACTAAGAGATGGGGGGGTAAGTAAGTAAGTTGTCATTTCTGATATTCTATTAAATACTGAAGTTCCAGAGGATAGGAGTAACAGCTGTGCATCAGCTAAGATAATACTTGCTTATACTAGGCACCCGATATTTCCCTATAAATAAATGAATACTTTTATCTTGATAGAGGGAAATGCTGTACCATAGATGCACAAAGATGATTCCCTGAGGACAAGGCATCTGCTAATGTGTCAGCTGAGCAAAGCCATTGTGAGCACTGGTTGACAAAGGAATTTTCAGAAACTATATCCTGACTAACTGTGTGAATTAACCTAAAAATAAATTATAGTTACCAGGTATCCCACCTCCTAAAAAAGTGTGAGTAACCACTGCCTTGTGATTATAATTTTATACCTACAGAAATGTATAGTAAAAACACGACCTCAGTCTGATTTTAGATGAGAACACCCGAGGCTGTGGCTATAACTGCTGTTGACGGTCATCATTCATTGAGCAATTACTACATGCAAGAGATAATGCTAACTGCTTGGCATGCATCATGTCTTTTTGAATACCCCAACCAACTCAGTAATGGAAGTACTGCTATTATATTCAAAGTAGAGATAAAGAAATTGATTTAGAGAAATTAAATAACCTGCCCACATGTCATATCTAGTAAATAACAGAGTCAGGATATACGAGGCCTGTCCAGAAGGTATCAAGCCATGGAATATGAAACACAGAGACATTTATTGAAGAAGATACAAGATACAAGAAACATTGTACAGAGGACAATGATGCCTCAGTCCCCTTCAATGCAGGCACCTTGGGACCTCACGCAGTTCCCCCAATCGCCATCAGCTGCCCCACTGTATTTTCCTGAATCACATCAATGGTCTGAAATCTCTTCCCTTTCAAAGGTGATTTTAGTTTTGGGAAAAGCCACAAGTCAAAGGGCACCAAATCTGGGCTGTACGGGGACTGAGTCACCTGGGTGATTTGATGTTTCACCAAAAAACTCTGCACAAGACATGATACATGAGCAGGCCCATTGTCCTGATGAAGCTGCCAATCACCATTTGCCCATAGTTGTGGCCTTCGGAATCATCCAAAGAGTTTCTGCAGAGGGACATTCAAGCTTAATGCAAATTTGATGCAGATTCATTGCTCTACTTGCACAGTCACTGTGAACGACCACACAGTACCAATGCTCACTCAACAGCATTTACCGCCCCCACTGACTAGTACAGTGAAGCCTTCATTGTTCATGCACGCCCATTCTAGTCCACTCTCCTTGGCTGCCAGGTTATATCGATGCCGTGCAAACTGTTCTCATTATATTAATAATGGTTGGACTTTTTCCAGACAGGCCTCTGTATGTTCTCTCTCTCTGACACCAGAGTCAGATTTGTCGCTACTGGATTTGTTTCCTATAGTTGCTATAACAAATCACCATGAACTCAGTGGGTTAAATCACACAAGTTGATTATCTTAGAATTATAGATATCAGAAGTTCAAAATGTGTTTTATGGGTTAAAATCCACGTGTCATTAAGGTTGATGCTGTCATAAATCCTGAGGGGAAATTGTGTTTTTTCACCTTTTTTCAGCCTTCAAAAGCCACCTGCATTCATTCCGCAGTGCATGGCTCATTCCCCTGTCTAAACCCAACAGTATAACATCTTTCGATCTGTTTGTCTGTGTGTCTGTCTCCTTTTGATGTCTATTTCCAGCAGCACACCTCCTTGCCTGTTTCTGAGGTGACTCTTTGCCTCCCTCCTATTAGAACCATTGTGATTAAATTGGGCTCATCCATTAATCCCAGTTAATCTCCTATCTCAGTCATCTTAACTTAATCACATTTACAAAGTCCCTTTTTACCATGTAAGGTAATATATTCTCAAGTTCAGAGATTAGGGTATGGGCATCTTGGTGGGGGAGATTATTTAGTCTACCACAGCATCTATGATAGATAAAGTGAGTTTCTTAGCCCCTAAATATGAATTCTTTTATTTCTTGTCCTGTGTACTTTTTTACATTGATCTGTTGCATCTACTATGATGCACAGGCTTTGTTTTGTAGTAATGCTATCAATCAGAAGTCAGCAAACCTTTTCTGTAAATAGCAAGATAGCAAATATTTCCAGTTTTGTGGGCCATGTGGTCTCAGCACATTCAATTATGTCACTGTAGGACAAAAACGGCCAGAGACGATACATAACACAAATGTGGCTGTGTACTAATAAAACTTCACAAAAAGAAGAACAGACAAAGGCCTACATTAGCAGAACAAAGAAAATAATACATTTTAGAGCATAGATAAATTAAATAGGAACTAGGAAAACAATAGAGAAGAGCGAAACCAAGAGTCGATTTTATTTTGAAGAGATAAACAAATTCACAAATCCTTAACTTTAATAAAGCTAACATAAAGAAGACAAGAAAACATGGCGAAGATTTAAATTAATAAAATTAGATATGAAAAAAAGACATTACAACTAATGCTCCAAAAATAAAAAGGATCCTAAGAGACTACCATGGACAATTATTCGCCAATGAACTGGGTAACCTAGAGGAAATAGATAAATTGCTAGATACATGCAACCTACCAAAAAGAAAGAGAAAGTCTGAATAGACCAGCAATGAGTATGGAGATTTAATTAGTAGCATAAACCTCTCAACAGAGAAAAACCCATGACTGGATGCCCTCATTAGTGAATTCTACCAAACATTTAAAGAAGACTGAATGCCAATCCTTCTCAAACTTTTCCAAAATACTGAAGAAGGGTAAAGATTTTCAAACTCATTTTAAGAAACCAGCATTATTATCCTGTTATCAAAGTTGAAAAAGAATAACAAGAAAAGAGAAAATTATAGACCATTTTTTCTAATGAACATAGATGCAAAAACTCTCAATAGAATACCAGCAAACCAAATTCAATGGCACATTGAAAGGATCAGCACACATCATGACTCCAGTGAGATTCATCCTTGAGATGGAAAAATGTTCCAATATACACAAGTCAATAATGTGATATCATTTGGCAAAATTCAATACCCTTTCATGAAAAAAAAGAACAGTAGGTATGAAAGTAATGCACCTAAATATAATGCAGACCATATATGACAACTCCAAGCTAATATCATAATTGTGAAAAATGGAAAGTTTTTCCTTTAAGATCAGAAACAAGACATGAAGCCTGCTCTTACCACTTCTATTCAACATGGCAATGAGAGTGCTAGCTAGAGTAATTAAGCAAGAAAAAGAAATAAATTTAAATCAGAGAGAATGAAGCAAAATTATTTTTGTTGGAGATAACATAATCCTTGATGTAAACAACCCTAAGATTACACACATGCACACAATTTTTAGAACTAATAAATTCAGTAAATGATACAAAATCAACCTACATGGTTGCATTTCTATATGCTAATAACAAAAAATCTGAAAAAGGAAATGAAGAAAACAACCCCATTTACAATAGAATAAAAAAGAATAAAATACTTAGGAATTAACCAATGAAATTAAAGACTCGTATGCTGAAAATTGCAAAACATAGATGAAAGAAATTAAGTACAAGGAAAATGGAAGGGCATCTCATGTTTATGGATTAGAAGATTTAATGGTAAAATATTCATATTATCCAATGTCACCTTAGATTCAATGCTTTCCACATCAAAATCTCAGTGGTACTTTTTATAAAAATAGAAAAAAAAACTTAAAATTTTCATGGTATTAGAAAAGATCCCGAGTCCAAAGCATTATTGAGAAAGAAGAACAAAGTTGGAGGCATCACACTTCCAGATTACAAAATATGTTACAAAACTATGGTAATTAAAACAATATGGTTGGTGCCGACATGCAGGCAGGCATATACACCAATGGAACAGAACATAGAACCCAGAAGTAAACCCACGCTTGTATCCTCAGCTGGTCTTTGACAAGTGTGCCAAGAATTCACAGTGGGGAAAGGATATTCTTTTTTACAAATGGTGGAAGAAGAGCTGGATATCGACATGCAAAAGAATGTAATTGGAATCTTATATCACATACAAAAATCAACTCACAATGTATTAAAAACTTAAACATAACACCTAAAACTGTAAAAATCCTAGAAGAAGGGTAAAACTTTCTTGACTTAGGTCTTGGCAACACTTTGAATGTGACACCAAAGGATCAGGCATTAAAAGCAAAAATGGACAAGTGGGACTACATCAAACTAAATAACTTCTGCACAGCAAAGTAAACAATAAACAGAATAAGAAGTAAACCTACCGAATGGAACAAACGATATTGGCAAATCATATATCTGATGAGTTAATTTCTAAAATACATAAGAAACTCCCAAAATTCAATAGCAAAAACAAAAACAACAAATAACTCCCTCTAAAGATGGGCAATAGACTTGAACAGATGTTTCTCCGAACGATCCATACAAACGGACAACAGATATGTGAAATGACGTTGTGCATAGTTAATTATCAGGGAAATGTAAATCAGAAGTACAGTGAGATATCCCCTTGCATCTATTAGGATGACTGTTATTTAAAAAAAAGTGTTCTGAACATGTGGAGAAATTAGAACCCTTGCACATTGTTCCTGGGATGTAAAATTGTGCCTGGGATATAAAATTGTGCATCAACTATGGAAAACTATATAGAATTTCCTTAAAATATTAAAAATATAACTACCATAAGATCCAGCAATTCCACTTCTGGGTATATGTCCAATAGAATTAAAATCAAAATCTTGAAGAGATATCTGTACTCCTTTTACTGCAGCTTAATCACAGTACCCAATATACAGAAACAATAGTTGTCCATTGACAGATGAATGGGTTAGAAAAAAAAGTATATATACATAATAGAATATTTTTCAACCTCAAAAAAGAAGGAAACCCTGCCATTTGCAACAACATGGGGGAACATTAGGGATATTATGCTAAGTGAAAAAGTCAGTCATAGAAGGATAAATACTACATTATTCCATTTATATGAAGTATCTAAAATAGTTGACCTCATAGAAGTAGAGAATACAGTAGTGGTTGCAGGGGCTATGGGGAGGGGAAAAGAAGGAGTTGCTCAATAGGTATAAACTGTCAGTTGTGCCGGATGCATAAGTTCTAGAAATCTGCTGTGTAACACAGTGCCTATAGTTAACAATATGGTATTGTGTACTTCGATATTTACTAAGAAGGTAGATCTCATGTTCAGTGTTCTAACAACAACAACTACAAAACAAATAATACAAAGGGAAACAAAGAAAATTTGAGAGGTGCTGGGCATGTCTGTAACCTTGACTGTGGATGTTTGCATATGTTGAAACTCATCAAACGGCACACATTAGATACGTGCAACTCTTTATATATTAATCATACCTTAAAGCTGTTAAAAAACACATAATGGCTCACATTTTACTCAAGGGCCATAGTTTGTAAATTTCTGCTCTAAATCATCAGATACTCACAAATTTCTTAACATAGCAATTTGCGTACGTTTGTTCATTGTCAAATTCCTAAGTCCAGAACAGGATTTGGTACATAAAGACGATCCATAAATACTTGTTGAATGATCTAAGGAATGAAAACACACTATAGCCGAAAAGAAAAATCCAGTAATGCTTAACTTATAAGAATAACTGTATTCATTTTTGGACCTAAGAATTTTTCTTTATGGGAGAGATTTCAAGAGTTTTATTTGAAATAGGTCTGGGTTTTAAAAATTGCTTTTTATCAAATGAATCAAAAAGCAATAAACATTGAGAGCTTTTATAATTCCTCATTGTAGAAGATCATTGTAATTGTTGATAAATCATTAGTTTAAGAGAGAATATTCTTAAAAGTTTAGAATAATGGCCTCTTCCTACCACGGAGGTGCAAATGCATCTCATTTGAACCAAGTATATTGCTTATTCCCTAGTGTTTTTTCCTATCAAGTTCTGCCAGTTTGTAGATGTCCTATAAATTGTTTCCCTTAACTAATCTTTTTCTTAAAAATAAAGTGATGAAAAAATTGACCCTAGAATGATTTCTTACTGTTTAATTTTTTTCTGCATATCCCCAACAAAATGTAAACTGTTTTAAAACCTGAAACCTAACTATATGTTTAAATAAAAGTGTAGTAAGTTTTGTTAAAGAATTACATTGTCTCACTAGGTGGTAATTTTAGGAAATACAGATATTTGTGTGTACACATACATGCCCAAAAGAGAATACTTCTATCCACCTCCTTCCTCTACCTGAAGGTGGAGAAAAAGCCTTTCCTCAAAGCAGAGGACATTTAACAAAGAGAGACATGAAGCAGATTTTTCATTTGTCTGAAAGTTTTAAAGTATATTTTATTATTAATATAAATGAATTATAACATAGTTTATATTTATAAGCATGTGAGAGTTTGCCTTTTTAGCTCCAGGTCACACGTACTGGAAAAAAGTTGAATCTTAGATTATTCGATTGTTTATTGTGAAGTAGTTTAATAGTATTACTGTGTAATAGGAAGTGCTACACACTGTTACAGTTAACAGCACTATTGAAACCCTATCAAATCGAGGTCATATCTCAGAATTCTGGCTTTACCAGCTGGTCATAAATGTGGGCTTAGAAATAGACTAATTAAATTACGACATTCAAATAACAATATTAATGAAATAGATATTTACACAGTGCTTGTCCAAAGGAGTCTGCCTCGGTCAGTTTCCAGGGAAAAGAAAGATCTAATCAAGCATGTATATTTTTCAAAGTATATATATATGTTAATTTGAAAACTGAGTAAGTTGCAGAAGTGTTTCAGGATCAATGACTAAAAAGAGAGTACAAAAAGCTTGGTCCTTGGCAAAGCAGACTTGGGAATCATTAATCATTTTAAAGTAAATGTTTCTCTACCTGAATCTCTGCCAAAAACCTTGACAGAATGCAGACTCCCAGAAGATCCAAACCTGCTGATGACAACAATGTTTGCTATACAGTATGCAATATTACAAAAGATCCTTTCAATACTTGAGATCTTGAAAAGATGCCTGTATCTAGGATTTCTGATAAAGCTTACAACTGTTAGGGTGATTCTCAGACTTTAATATATGAAACTTCAGGCTATTACATGCACCCGTTTCATCCTTCATGCTGCACTGGAAGACTCAGTTAAACCAACTGGGGCCAAATCTGGAAGCCTTCTTGCCAATGATGACATGGCTTCCTTTCCAGAACCTCTAGTGTATTCTCATGTAGTCTGACTTATAGAGAGGCCAAAAATTATTGGAGGCTCAGATAATTTTTGAACCACACCTTGCTTTTTTAATCAGTAGAACTCGATAGAAGTAAATGCTGTGAACTACTTCATACTTATATTGCCTCATTTATAATGTGGCTGTCACATAAAATTATCTGCTCACACTTTACTGTTAAGAATCTTTGCCTTCTCCTTCATCCATCAGGAGAAAAACACTCCAACTAAAAATTTTTTGGCTGCTTTACAGGTCACTACCTATTTTGATCAAGAAAATAAATGACAAAGACTTTAAGTAATGAAGGTTTCCATAAAAAAAGCATTTTAACTTGAAATGTTATGATTAAGTTTTTTAATATGCCGTCTTTTAAAGGTCAAGCATTTAGGGAACAGAATTTTTTTTTAAATGGAGATGAACAGAAAGAAGTATGTATATTACATAATAATTACATAATCTCCAAAGTACTGATGTTTCTGCTGCAGACTCAGTTCCCATGCGCCTGCCCAGAACACTAAACAAAACAAACAAATAAATACCATACGAGGCCTGTCCGGAAAAAGTCCAGGCATTGTTAATATAATGAGAACAGTTTGTGCAACATCGATATAACCTGGCAGCCAAGGAGTGTGGACTGGAATGTTCATATGTGAACAATGAAGACTTCACTGTACTAGTCAGTGGAGGAGGTAACATCACTGAGTGAGCATATGTATTGTGTGGCCATCACATTCAAAATGACTGAGCAAGTAGAGCAATGAATCTGCATCAAATTTTGTGTTAAGCTTGAACGTTCCTCTGCAGAAACTCTTTGGATGATTCCAAAGGCCACAACTATGGGCAAATGGTGATTGGCAGCTTCATCAGGACAATGGGCCTGCTCATGCATCATGTCTTGTGCAGAGTTTTTTGGTGAAACATCAAATCACCCAGGTGACTCAGTCCCCGTACAGCCCAGATTTGGTGCCCTTTGACTTGTGGCTTTTCCCAAAACTAAAATCACCTTTGAAAGGGAAGAGATTTCAGACCATTGATGAGATTCAGGAAAATACAGTGGGGCAGCTGATGGCAATTGGGGGAACTGTGCGAGGTTCCAAGGTGATCTACTTTGAAGGGGACTGAGATATCATTGTCCTATGTGCAATGTTTCTTGCATCTTGTATCTTCTTCAATAAACATCTCTATTTTTCATATCACATAGCTGGGTACCTTCTGGACAGACCTTGTATATATATTTTTTCCTTTATATATCTGTATCTTACTTTTGCTGGAAATAAGGCTGACTGGGTAATATTCTGGCAAAATTACAACTCTCTATGTGCAGGTGTCTCTCAGTGATACCTCTTGGATACACTCTTTAAATTTAGATGTTATATAGATTCTGAAAGGATTTATAGAAAATGGCTTCACTAAATTATAGTAAGGGGGATATATGCAATTTACTTTAAATTAACTAAAAGGGAATTATATAACAAAATTAAACTTATGGGTAACATAGAGAACATAGAGTGAAATTATAATGGTTCATCATCATAAAATTGGTAAAAATCTTTAGTTATAAGACTTGAATGATTTCAGATAGGACTGGTTTCAATGTCTTCAGTTTCTCTTCTTTGATTATTAGCAGGGTTTTGATATTTTTCTGTTCATTACATCCCATTTTTGAATCACCACAGTTTGGTTGGGTTATTGTGTCTTTGAGTAAGACCCTTTATTATTACTTGAGGGACACACTTGGTTCTCTATCTATAATTGCAAAAGTTTCTCAGTAAGTACAGAGGTGATTTTTTAAAATTCAGTTTTCAGTTGTACTTTGATTCCCTGAAAAGCACACTGCAAAATTCTTGCCAGTACATGCTTATTACAGAATAATAGTATCACTATTTCTGAGACCCTGGGGTAGGTTCATGCATTTAATTTCTGGTTAGGTTTGTTTTCACAAGGTGTCCTGTTCCACTTTGAATCAGACTTAGATTCAAACTCAATTTAAGCATTTTGTTTAGAATACGTTGCACGTCTTGTTCTGTTTCCAGGGATATAGCAGGTTGGGTTATTCAGACCAGTTCCCCCATTACAACCAACAACAGATGCTGGATAAAACATTTTATAACTACCTTCAGAAAACCATCAAAACGCTGACGTAGTAGTGAGGAATGACCAAACCAAAATCTAGGGAAAACCTGCAACTCAAGAGGTCAGGGAGCACTGGGGCTGTTTTTGCCCCAAAGGCAATTACTAATCAAGGCTCATTTGCACTTTAGTTTTTATGGTTTAAACAAAAGGGGGTAAAAGTTAAAGCCCAAGGCCTGCCAACCACGAACGGCAAGAAATCTGATAAGAGATTCTTTTTTTTTTACATTAAGCTAGAAGTTCAGAGAGCTACAGCATTAGAGAAATGGGAAATCAACCAGATTTACCTTTGCAGATGGTTGCCAGAGGTGAAGGGGGTTGGAGGGGCTAGATGAAAAAGGTGAAAGGGATTAAGTACAGATTGGTAGTTACAGAAGAGTCACAGAGATGGCTACAGCATAGAGAATATAGTCAACAATATTGTAATAACTATATTACAATATGGGGCCAGGTAGGTACTTAAAATATCAGGGGGTCACTTTGTAAAATAATTTTGTTTAGCCACTATGCTGTACACCTGAAACTAATACAGAATAATATTGAATGTAAACTGTAATTGGAAAAAAAATTTAAATGCTGAAATTAAAAAAAAAAATGTACCACATCTACCCGTCATCTCCTAAACATTTGGGAAAGTTTCTTTAGAGTTCAGTAGAACAGAGTGGGGGAAAAAGCCATAAGAAATTGAAATTATAGCCAACTTGAATAATGAATTTGTAGCTCAAATAGACATCACCCGGTAGTTGTAAAATAACCTGTAAATTGTGATTATATTTCAGAGTGACCGTAGAGTGGTAGTGCCCCTAAGTGCCTGCCAGAGACCAATGTAAATCTCTAGAGCAAGGGTCCCTTTTTTAAATCTTCAGAATATTCGTCTAAGTAATTTTTCAAGACCATGAAGAGTACACTGTTGAAAATACGAGGCACATAAGGATTCATGGCACTATAGGCCCAAATCAGCAGAAACAATAGATAACAGAAACATATCCACAAAAATTATAGATATTGATATTAGACTCTTCGGAGAGAATATAAAATATCCCTTTTGTGTTTAAAAGATAAAAAGATAAACCTGAAAATATCTACATGTGGAAAAGTATAAAAAAGACCCCCAATTTTTTTTAAAAATAGAGAACATGTAGAAAAAAGTGCAATAAGTAAAAGTATAACCTCAGTGGATAATTTTAAAAGATTAGACATAGTTGAAGAGAGAAGAGAAAGTGAAAGATTAGCTAGAAGAAATTATAAGTTAGCACAGAGAAATTTAAACATGAAAAATATGTAGGACGGGTTAAGGGACAAGACAGATTAAATGATAAATTCTAAGATATGATTAATTGGTGTTTTAGGAGAAGGTAAACAGAATAGCGAAGAACCAATACATAAAAAAGATAATGCATAAAATATTTATCAAACAGTCTGAAGTGAGAAAACAGATTTGAGATACCCAATGCATCTCAAAGAGGACTGGAAATAATAATATTTCAATCTGACACACATTAAGATGAAATTTCAGCATACCAAAGACAAACTGAACAGCCTTAAAAGTGAACCTGAGTGAAATATACAGATTATCTTCAAAGAGTAATGTGTGCATTAATATTTACATTCATAGGGAATGTATAGAACTTGGACAGGTAGTTTTATTTGCTTCTTATGTCAGATGAGCAGTATTTAGCATAATTTATTACCACCTGCTCTCGTTGCCATTACCAAATCCCTATACCATGTGGTCCATATCCACTCCTTCTATTGCAATCAGATATTTGGAAAATAGAACACAAAATAAATAAAAGAATAACACACTTGAATTTTAAAATGTATAATAATTGTCTAAATATATCCAGAAACAAATATTTGGTATGCATTATCATTTATGTAGACATGTTCTCAAATATTACTAACATTTGGGCTATATATTTAAGTAAGACGCTAGTTGTGTGTGTGTGTGTGTGTGTGTGTGTGTGTTATGCAATGTATTCCAGAACAGAGGCAAAGAAGGCATTTTGAAACAAGCAGATTTGTTTCTTGCTTCCTGAATTAGGTTGCTTCCTAGGATGTGTGTCTAGGAATAGATGAATTGACTTTTATATTGTGTATCATACAAAACCACTTCATATTATACTCATTTCATCTTTACCACATTTTTTTTAAGATTGTCAAAGACTTTATTGCAAATTCTGCTTTTGGATAAGTGAATAAATAGATATTCAGAGAGATTACGTGATTTGCCCAAGGTAATATTGCTCCAAAACGGAGTGCTCATTTTGATGTGGCTGTACAGAGACTGGTTCCAAGGATATTGGGGAAAAAATTGATGTCCAAGGATTACATTCAATGTGTGGGACCTGCTACACGCCAAGCCTTGTAGTCCCTGGAGATGCAGAGATAATGGCAGGTACTTTCATTAAGGTGTTCTTAGCCATGTAGGGGCCTCAAGGCCAGTCAGCAGTGGAGACATCACAGTAAAGCTCTGCACGCCATTAGGAAAGGGAATTAAATAAGAAGTTCCTAGGCACCTATTAGAATGGTTAACACACAAACACTAACAACACCAAATGCTGATGAGGATGTAGAGCAGCAGGAACTCTCATTCATTGCTGGTGGTACAGCCACTTTGGAAGAAAGTTTGGAGGTTTCTTGCAAAACTAAATATAGTCTCACCACATAATCCAGGAATTGTGCTCCTAGGTATTTATCCAAATGAGCTGAAAACTTATATCCATCCAAAAACCTGCACAGGAATGTTTATAGCAGCTTTATTCATAAGTGTCCCGAATTGTAAGCAACCCCATGACCTCCAGTAGGTGAATGAATAAGCAAATTGTGGTACATCCAGGCAATAGAATGTTTATTCAGCAATAAAAAGAAAATGAGCCATCAAGTCACAAAAAGACATAGAAGAACTTTAAATGCAAATTGCTAAATGAAAGAAGGCAATCCAAAAAGGCTACACACTGTACATATATATATACTGTACTGTAGTTGTATGACATTCTGGAAAAGGCAAAACTATAGAGACAGCGAAGAGGTCAGTGGTTATCAGTGGTTGAGGGGATAAGTGCAGCACGGGAGATTTTTAGGGCAGTGAAGCTATTCTGTATGATACCTTAGTAGAGAGTACATGACATGAATTGGTCAAAATCATGGAACTGCACAAGAGAGTGGACCCTAATGTAAATGATGGGCTTTAGTTAATGATACCATATTGATATTGGATCAATTATACCAAATGTATGACAGTAATAAATGATATCAATAATGAAGGAAGCTGTGAGGGGGCTAGACGAGATGGGGCATAATGAAACTATACATTGTTCATTTTTCCTGTAAACCTAAAACTGCTCTAAGAAGTAATATCTATTAATAATAATTTTTTTTAAAGTCACAGGCAAGTTCAAAAGGCAAACAGGAGAGAGAGGAAGGGGTCAGAATTAAGAGTGGAGTTTTGGAGTAACTTTTTTGTCTCGCCAGAGTTTTTAATACAATCCCCGTAAGTAGGAACATGTTCTACACACTTTAGGAACACGGGTGAATCTCCGGTATTAAGATGTGCCAGTCAGAACTGAATTTCTGTCATCTGACTTCAAATCCAGAACCCATTTCTCTGTGGTAAGTTACTGATATGATTACCACAAATTACAAGGTAAACGTAAAAAAGGAGCGAAATTTTGCCTTTTACTATCTGGAAAGATAGTAAAAGGCAAAATTATTCCAGAGGAGATGCTCAGAAAATGAATGTGATGACCAGAGCGAACTTTGCTTTATTTAGCCTGCCCATTGCTCCTTGTTTCTGGGGGCGGGGCGAGAAAAGATTCTGCTAACAAATTCAAATTGCTGGCTGTCAGACTCTTGGCTCCTGGAGGACTTTATCCTCCAGGGGAAACAACGGGAGACCGAAGGTACTCTGGAATGCAATTTTCCTAGCTAAGTGTTAACTAGATCAGTGTTTTGAGGAAACTCCAGTAGATGGAGTGAGAGAGTAGGAAGTGGCATCCTCTGCAGGGTGCATTTTGAAATAAAGCAGCTGTATTTTCAACAGCTCTGAGTCTTTGTGATTTCTGGCAAGACATTTAGCAGAGGAGGAGAGCAGACAGTTTTATTGCCTCTGTCACTCTTCTTGGCAAAGCCAAAAGACCCTCTGGTCTATTGGACTAGAGAATTCCTTTCCTCTAGAAATATTTGATGGTAGCCAAGTAATGGCAAGTTCCAAGACCCTTGAAAATGACTCTTCTGCGTCACTCAGATGGTCTTGTGTGCTAGAGGGCTTTTCCAACTCCCTGACTGATGGCAGGCAGTTAGACTAGTATCTGTAGAGCGCTTGTGCATTTGCCAGAGGAAGCTACTAGAGCTTTTTGATTTTTTTTTAAAGGCTACCAAAACAAACAAAAAAATATGACTCACATCGAGACAGTGAAACAATATTTTTATTCATAACTATAAGTGCAACATTTACTAACAGCACATCTTAGAGTTTATTTCTCTCTTTTTAATTAACCGCTCTCCGGACTGAGCCAGAACAACATAAAGGAGAATTGTGTAATTAGAATTTAAGGTAATATCTAAGTGACTATATTATAAATTGAGACCGGTTACCTATACAGTGATGAAATTACACAATGCACTGAAGAGCTGTTCCCACTCCCACCCCAGCAAATTATAAAGGAAAATTCAACAGCCTCACTGAATTTTCTGACTACCTACTACTTTTTCAGGGAGCCAGGAATCATGGAACTGCAAAAAATAAATAAAGAGTCTGCAATATGGTATCATATATGTATATAGTCATTTGTTTTTTGTGGATGATATTATCTGATTTTATAGAGTTTCAAGAAGGATGGCTGCTTTCTCACTGAGTAGGTTATTCACATATTTCACTATCAAGTCATGTTTCTTATTTATAAGGCAGTTTCTTGCTCTGCCCTTCCCCTTACTGTAGCTTCCATCTTGTAAGTTTAACTTTTTATTAGTAAGTTATGCATTATTATTTGTTTCTTTCTATGACCAGTGAATAAAGTTATTGCTTCACAGCCATTCAGTTAGCAAACAGTATGAGCAAAATAAATACATGACTGGATAAATGCATAAGTATTTAGTGCCTGGCATGGATGGCTATACACACAAAAAGAATGAGGTCCCTGTCCTCTAGATGCTCATGATCAATAATAGGAAAAACCCATGTGAATGAATTACACTCATATAAACAGTGTTGTAATCAAGGCGTGAATAAAGGCATCATGGGAGCACAGAAGAAAAAACACTTATCTGTGTTTGAGGATATCAAGAAAGGCATTTCATTGGAGGTGATATATGGGCTGACTGTTAGGGGATTAGCAAAAATTCACAAGGTCAAAATCAAAGTATCAGCCAGGCTGTCTTCTCACTTGAAGTCAGGGTCATCTTCTGAGGTCACTTACATTGTTGGCAGAATTTCCTTCCTTATAGTTCTGGGACTAAGGTTCTCAACTCCTAGAGTGGTCTACCGTTTCAGGCTACATGACCCTCTCCATAACATGGTGGTTTGCTTCTTCAAGGCCAACGAAACAGGATAGTGTCTGCCCTTGTTTTCAGTAGTTGACTTCTTTTAAGAGTTAATCTGATTGTCTCAGGCCAATTTAGAATAATCTCCCTTCTGGTTAACTGGAAGTAGTCAACAGAGTCAGGATTTAATTAAATCTGCAAAATCCCTTCAGCTTTAAAATGTAACATAATCATGGGTGTGCTGTCCCATCATATTCACAAGTCTGCTTAAGAGGAAGGGAAAGGGATCATGCAGGGAATTTGCACCAGGCGGAGGGAACCTAGGGAACCGCAGAGCTCTGTGTGTCACACGTGGCTGTGGCTTCCTGCTCACACTGGTATTCTCACACTCTGTTTTCTCTCATGTAACTCCATATACTTTCATACTTGTCCTTTCCATTAAAGACAGGGACAATATTATAGTCATCTGCTTTCACACAGGCTCAACAACAAGGTTTTACAGAAGGAAGTAAGGCTTGCTCTCTCTCTCTCATTTTTATATAATTAGTACAGTACCTTGTATTTAATGGCTTCCCAATAAATGGTAGTTTTTTAATTCCGATTTTCCTTATATAAACCCTTAAATATATGTGTGTGTACATATATTGCTATGTTATGTATAAATATATAAATCCTAAATGCAATCAGAAGGGAGTAAAGATAAATCTGTTGTGAAAAAAAGATAAAAAATATATTTTGAAGCCAACAGGGCATCCCTGATACATAAACAAAAAAAAATGTGTTATGATGAGACTGGTGGTTGGGAGATAGGAATGTGAGATGAACCCCTAACATGGGTAAGGAGAAAGGAGAATATAAATTTGTATAAAATAAAGATGAATCACCTCAAAAATACACATTTTATAGCTGGATTTGGACCCTTGCAAAATAATAACTTCCACAGGTTCCAGCTGAGACTTTTGTTTTTCCTCTTTGCTGATTTGTACTAGAACATGAAAACTTACTTTATGAAAAAAAATCCAGAAAATGTTTAGTAATCATCCAGTGAACTTTCTTATAGTCTCCAATGCATCTAAAAACATTTAGAATAGAGGAGTGTGTTACGAGAAATATGTGGAAGACATTAAATTATAGAATGAATTATGTGTGTGTATTTGTATCATTAAGAAGACTAATTTTTTAAATGATGTTTTAAGCCCTCCACTTAGGAAGAGGTTTAAATGGTATTTTAAATCCTCCACTTAGGAGGAGGTTAGTCTTCCTTCGCCCAAGTTGCCTCTCATGGCCTCCTCTGCTGTAGTTGCCTTACCGAGCACTGCTGATTCCCTCCTCATCACCTACAGGCAACACCTGTCTTGGTTGCTCGACCTACAGCTGGACACACGTCCCAATAGGCCACAAAGAACGAGAAACAGAGTGTGACCTGCCAGAAAGTACAGTGCACTATACATCAAACTGTAAACCTGCATGTTTTTGTTTCAATTAATGCAGATAGAAATCTGGGAATATGTGTGGGAATGGATCCTAAGGGCATGGAAGTAGGGGAGAAGGAACATAAAGTTGAATCTGACTGAGTGTATTAATATGGGCTGAAGTAGTCAGGGTTCTCCAGAGAAACAAACCATAGGGTCGATCGATCGATTATCTATCTATCTATCTATCTATCTATCTATCTATCTATCTATCTGTCTATCTATCTTTCTATCATCTATCTATCTATCATCTGTCTACCTATCATCATCTATCCTCCTATCTACCTATCAATTCATCCATCCATCCATCCATCCATCCATCCATCCATCCATCCAAATAATTATCATGTGAAATGAGTTTCCCATCACAAACAGGGTATTATTTGACACGCAAAACCATAAAGTTGGGCATGCTCAGCAACACTTCATTATGAAATAAAGGCACCATATATGAGTTCATGCTTGGCAGGGCCCAGCAGTAATAAGTAAGTTGCATGAGGTATTAGCCCAGATATTCAAGGTCCCTACTCCTGCTACATTGCCTTCTGTCTCTCAGCTTGCACTTATGACATGGGAAATTTTCTATGACCTGCTGACTGAGGAACAGAAAACTTAGACTTAGTTTATCGATGGCTTTGCATGATATGCCGGCACTACCAAAAACCATCATCTCAATCTCTGCAGCCCCTCTTTGGGATATCTCTGAAAGGTAGTGATGAAGGGAAATCCTCCTAGTGGGCAGCACTTCGAGCAACACATTGGTTTATTTTGCCTGGAAAAGGAAATGGTCAGAATTGTAAGTCTATGTTTTTGTTTTTTTTCATGGACTCTGACCAGTGATTTGGCTAGATGGCCAGGGACTTGGAATAAATATGATTGGAAAATTCATGACAAGGAAGGTTAGGAATGAAAACTGAATGGACGAAGATTGTAAAGACATTTGTGTCCCTTGTTAATGCTCATCGAAGGGCGACCTCAACGCAGGACGATTTTAATGATGCAGTGGATAAGAAGACACGTTCTGTGGATGCCAATCAGGCTCTTTCTGCAGCTACTCTTGTCATTGCCCAATGGGATCATGAACAAAGTGGCCATGGTGGGAGACTGAGGCACAGGCACAACGACATGGACTCCACTCACTCAGGCTGACCTGACTGCAGTCACTGCCGAGTTCTCAACCTGCCAACAACACAGATCAACACTGAGTCCGCAATATGGTACCATTTCTTGAGGATGATCAGCTAGCTAACTGATGGCAGATCGATTACACTGAACTACTTCCATTATGGAAGGGGAAGTATTTTAATACAGTAGACACTCTGGATATGAATTTGCTTTCCACGCACACAATGCTTCTGCCAAAACTACCATCTGTGGACTTAGGAAATGCCATCTTCTCCATCACCATATTTCACACAACATTGCTTCTGATCAAGGAATTTGCTTCATAGCAAGAGAAGTGTGGCAATGGGCCCATGCTCATGGAATTCTCTGGTGTCAACGTGTTCTCTCTACCTCTCACTCTCTACCCTCCACGCCCTGAAGCTGGCTTATGGGACAGTGCCCTACAGATCTTGTATATGCTCTAAATCAGTGCCCAGTATGTGGTGATGTTTTTCCGTTAGCCAGGATCCACTGGTCCAGGAATGAAAGAATAAAAATGGGATGGCTCTACTCTCTACTACTACTCCTGCTTCACTACAAAATCTCTGCTTGCTGAACCCAAAGCCTGAGGCTCTACTGGTCTGGAAGACTCAGTTTTACTCAGAGAAATACTTCCACCAGGAGACAAAACAATTATGGCTTTGCACTGGAAACTGAGATTGCCACTCAGCCACTTTGTAATCTTTGTACCTTTGAGTCACCAAGCACAGAAGAGAGTCACGGTACTGGCAGAGATGATTGATATCAATTGCCAAGGAAAAATTGCTACTACAAAATGGAAGTATGAAAGATTATATCTGGAACACAGGAGATCCCTTAGGATATATTTTATTTGTACCATGTCCTGTGATTAAAGTCAATGGAAAACTGAAACAGCTCAATTCAGGCAGAAGGGCTAGTGGTAGAGAACCTTTATAAATGAAGGGATGAGGTCACCTTGCCATATGAAGAACATTAACCAACTGTATAGTTGCCGAATAAAAAGGGAATAAGGAATGGGAAGTTATAAATACCAACCACAGCCAAGTGACTAGTTGCTGAAACAAGAATTATGATAGTTATGAGTATTTTATGCTTGTTTGCTATATGTTTCCATAAATATTAACCATGCATTTTTAATTTATTTCTTCTCTTATCTCCTTACCTTGCAATAGAAGATGTATTAATAATAGCTGATTTCATATCACAGTATTTATGTTACAAATACCAAAGGAGAAAAGTGAACATCAGGAAAAGTCTTTGAATCCTCTTCTGGAATTAAGTATTAATGTATTTTTAATTGTAGGGAGGCTAACTATATCTCGTTAGATGGAAATACAACTTTGCTATTGTCTTAACTCAGACAGTAAATACAGTTTAATGAGACCTGTATGGGGGCCACATTGACAAGGGGTGGACCATGATGTTTTCTTGTTTCCATTTGCCTTTTTATTATAACATAAGCTAAATTTTTAAAATTACTTTCCCAGAGTTGTTAGAAGGTCTAAATGACAATATAACTCATTATGAAAATATATTGCAAAATATAAGAGCTGATGTAGAAATGAGAATCAAGTTTCGGGGCATCAAGGGATTAGAGTCACTGAAGGACGAACCCACTGGGCAGCCCTACAGCTGCAGGATGTGCTGGTTTAAGGGCACCCAGGAAGGGCATGAATTTGCCTGGACCAGTCACACGAAGTATTCTGTGGAGTAATTTCCTACCCTATTTTTGGTAAAGAATTCCCCTTAGTAACTTAGTATATTCTTTGACATGTTAAAATTAAAATAATTCATCAAACAGGAGTCATTTTTGTAGGTAAGCTAAATCACAGGATAATATATTGAGATAATTTTGTTTTTTTTAAGTCAGAAAGCCTTAAAATGGTCAGGGATGATGCGAATGGAGACTACAAATGTACGCTGCAGATTTTCATCACCACAGAGGAAGTAAAGCATTTTTATAGACTTAAAATGGTCATTAATGCATTTAGAGTTTGGTGAAAAAAGATTTTAAATAGCACTACGATTATACAATGGCAACAAAAACTGGTTGGGACTGAGGCCATTTAAGTAAGGTGCCATCATTTAAATATAAGAAAAATAATTTCTTTGTCCAAATTAGTGAAACCTTGAAAAAGATTGTCTCTAGAGAACATTATTTGAGAAGAATACTTTCCCAGTCACATTCTGGTGCTCAAATTCACTTTATAACAACAACAGATTAACCTTTTGATCATATCTTTCTTAAAAAGCTGTCAGGTTTCCATTTCTTCAGGAGATATTTTCCTCAGTGTGCTGTTGGATTCCACTTTGTTGTGTTTAAGAACCTTGTACATAGTAGCGAGATTGCCATTCCCAGCTATTTCATCCCTTTGAGGAGACGCAGGAAGACTGGCTAGACAAAAGCTGACATCTTTAAAGGCATGCAGCAAGAATATCCCCACAGTGATTGTGCGGAAACCACTCAAAGTGCCGATGACATCATCAACAGGCATGTCCTGCCTGCCACTCTAGGTTTCAGTCCCCAGTTATTCAATGAAGCACTAATTAGGTATTGCTATGAAGGTATTTTTTAGATGTGCATAAAGTCCATAATCAGATAACTTTAAGTAGGGGAGATTTTTGCGGATAATTTTGGATGGCCACCTCAATAGGTTGAAAGGCCATCAAGTCAGGGCCTTAAAATCTGAAACTTCTCTGAGAGAAGAAGAAACTCCGCCTGTGGACAATGCACCGGCTTCAATCCTCGCTGCAGTGTTCCAACCCGCCTGTCCTCATGGTCCGCCCTCTTTATTTTAGCCTTACCTCTCTTGCTCTCATCGCTCTGGGGGAACCCGCTCTGGTCCAATAGGCATGAAAGAAATTGGATAGACAGTGGGGAAAATGCATGGTTAAGGTAGGAAAGCATCAGATGTTATTTATTAGGTGCGCAATACAGGTGATTTGCACAAAAACAATTTATGGCTGTAAACATTACTATTATCTTGAGACAAGACTGGTAAAAGAGGCTAAGAATTAGAGGGCAAAAGAATTTTTTTAATGTAGAAAAGGCAAAGAAGAGGTTAAATAAAAGTAGTACACTGATTGATATTAGAACAAATTTAGTTGTCTTGATAAGCCTCTTCTCCCTCCCATGCAAAGGTACTTTCTCTGATTTCCTCTTCATGACAATGACTCTGGAGCCAATTTTAGATCAGTCCTGAAGTTTTTGTGTTTCTATCAGAACTAATAGCTCAGGATGCACAACTCCTAGGAAGTCTGATATAATTATGGGAGACGTAGAATATTTGCTGGGAAACATCTTTGTTGAAAATTTAGCTTTGAGGTTTTGGGAATTTTATTTTATCAATGTGTAAAAATAATTTCTCTTTTTGAGCCTACCTTATGAAAGGTAGCTACTAATTTTATGGCAACTAAAATTTCTCCCTCTTTTTATTATGACTCGTTATTGATTAAATTATTGTCTATATTAATGCTCTGTGTCTTATTTTTTCCAGTCTTTGTTTCCTTAGCTCAACAGGGGTATGCCAAGATCTTTCTTCGCTTTCTTCACTTAGTAAATTTGTTTTACAATTAACATTAGGTCCCCCCATATCCTAGCAACTTATGGCTCCAGTTTTAATTTTCCAAGTCTTTGTGAGATTGCTGTTCTATTGAAGAGTCTTCTCATTGGTCAGTTGTGTCGAGTTGCAGGAGACTTTCTTAGGAGCTACCCTGTGCTTCCATTTTGAGGACAAGAGGACTTCATTTGGTCTCAACCAATATGACTACTTGGTTTTATTGGATTTTGCCAGTCCTTTCTCTTCTAAACTTTGCTTCAGGCACTGTTTTGCTTTGATGGCTTTTTTTTTTCCTGCCACTTTTATCCCTAAAATTACCCTGCCTAGCTTAAATGTTACATCATTCAGGAACTTTTACTTGTCACTTCAATGAAAAGTGCTTTTATTATGTGTGTGTGTTTGAATCCTTAGGGTAGTGGTGGCAAGTGTGTTTACTGTTACAAACATCATGGCATTTGTCCCCCAGGCTGGGCTGTAGCATCAGGTCCTTGCTAACATGGCATTGTATGTAGCCTCTGCAATTTCATGGGTTAGCATTGGGAAAAAAATTAATTGTGATACTATCATATTTCTTAGACGTGGATTAAACTGTGAGCTCTTTGAGGACAAGGCACCAAATTGTCTTTATTTTTACATTTCTTACAATAAACAGTACAATGAATGAATGTTTTAAATATCCAATTTAATATAGCTATCTCCCATTTATTAATAATAATTTGTTTATCAAAATCAGACAATCAGGATAAAAATGTTAACCAAAAATTTGTTTTCCATTATTTTAAATGAGAAAAATATGGTGAGTTATATGTCAGCCCCACACTCCCAGTTTCTAGAAAACAATAACATTTAATATATGAGTATCTGTTAAATATTTTTAAAATATTTTTTCAGATTATCAAATGTAATGGATATGCTTATTAAAAAATAGTTTGTTTGCAGTAACATGGCTTTTCTTAGTGCCAGTAACATCTAAGATGAATATCTCCTTTGTTGAGATTTGGCCTGCTTCTCAAAATGTCTGTGTGATTCTGACATTCTATCATTTCTTTTTGGAAAATTACTTTTTCCCATGCAATTTGCTAAAAAATGTCATGTTGACTTTTAGAGAAATAAATGTAATTTTTTTCTATATGAATATTGGCTACATTAAGAAGTGTGCATTTTCTATAAAGTTAGCGTATTAAAAATGAGGCAGCCCTCTACCAGAAAAACATTTAAATGTGAAGGCCTTCTATGTGGTTATGCTCTATGTGTGTATTTAATTCATTTTTTATTCATTCATTCAACACAGATTTATTGATTACCTATCATGTGTCAAATCTAATGTAAGCATTAGGCATGCAAATATAAATATCAATTCCTGAAAATTAACTAATAATTTAATAGATGGTAAATGTATACAGGGGCATAATTGAAATAAATGTTAACACAATATCTAGTAGATTTATAAGATCATAGTGGGAGAAGTTACTATTTTTTTCCATAGTGATTACTGAGACCTCACAGAAGAAGTACTATATGATTTACCTTACAGATATAATAAGAATGTAACAAGTAGACTGATAAGAACAATTGTGCAGAGTTATATTTTTAAAATGTTATCTATGAGGAACTTCAAAAAGTATTCAATGTCTAGAATGCAAAATGCATGTAGTTGAATAAAGAGATGTGATTTAGAAGTTAGCTGGGGCTGAGAGAGTGAATAGTATATCAAATACTCTGGGAGTCTGGATTTTATCTCTTGGTAGTGAGGACCAAATGTATAGGTGATGTTAGGAGAGAGTTGATAAGGCCTCTTTTTAGAAAGACAGCTGACAACATTGCTGATTATGGATCGCAGTAGGGAGATGTTATAGACCAGCCATTTTCAACCCTTTTCATCTCCTGCACACATGAACTAATTACTAAAATTCTGTGGTGCACCAAAAAATATATTTTTTGCTGATCTGACCAAAAATAGGTGTAATTTTGATTCATTCATATTGGATCGCTATTGTTGTGTTGGCTGTAATTTGACAATCTAAGGGAAAAAAGGTAAAAAAAAAAAAACCCTGACTAGTCAGGTATAGCACGTTTTAAAAATTCTTGCAGCACACCACTGTGCCACAGCACACCTGTTGAAAATCGCTGATAGAGACAAATGTTTTTAAACATGCTATGCCCCATGTATGAGCTTAAAAATATCAATCACTGATCATTCTAATTGTAAGAAATTTCCAAAAATATGTTTCCATATAATGAAACCACCGTGCAAGAATGGGACTTACACACAGTCACTGATGAGAATATTAATACTTTATGAGATGCTGAGGCTTCATGATCATGCCTTAGTACCTCATGAACATCTTTCATGGTCCTCTTAGACAAGGGTCTTTAGAACTGGACATCCAGATCCAACTGGAGACATACCTCAGGCTGATCTATCACACTTCCCCAGGGATCTCTTTTTCTACTGAGAGTCTCCTTCAAATTCCTCAGGAGAGCGGACCTGCTGCTGCTGTTCTTCAGTTGTGCCTGGATATTCCGTTAAGCCAGCAGTGGTCAAAGACAGGCCACCGTGGTACCCCTGCCAGATCTTTACATGTGACGTCACTGAAGTCTACTTGAAGAGGCTTAGAGAGCCAGCCGGCCGTGAGCTGCACGCCTTTCATTTCTGAGACGAAATTCAGTCGATCAGTGCTTTATAGGAACACTTTTGTCACTCAAGGAGTTTCATTTAACTCGGAAGTCTCAGGCTTCGAAGCATCAAGTTAATACTAGTGAGCTGTCTCAGAGCAAAAGCAACTGAATGTGTATTGATATGAGAAGAAATGCAAGAGGGCAGCCAACCCAGAGAACATTAAGTAGCAAATGAACAAAATAACTCTTCACAACTATATTTAAATGCTCAAGAAGTTCTTTTCTCCTAGTTTTAAAGTTTAATCCTATGTCTTCTGTGCAAATAGGAAAACAATTATGCCTCAGAGGCATATCAGGGGTGTTTTACAACCACATGGCTCTTTGGAATCTAAAAGCTTCATACTAAGGCATTATATGGCAAAAATACACATTTATCAACTTGATTTTTATTAATCGCTTAATTTTTAAATGTAAACTGTGATTTTGTTTTAAGGAAAATATTGTTGAGCAAACAACTCTTTAGCATTGTAGGTTTGGAATTCTTCAGGTATTAAAGTTAAGAGTAGTGTTTTCATGCAGAAGTCCACAAACTTATTTTTTTTTAAAGTACTGAAACATCTAATAATTAAATGAGGAAAAATTCTGCTGAAGATTTTTCTTTTCATCCCTAAGAATGTACTTTACCTGGAAAAGCTAAAGTCTTGGGTTTTCTTATTTTAGAAAAAAAGACATTAACTATTGAGAAAATAAATACATTGGGAAAAATAAAATAAAAAATTTGATGTCCATTGAATGATCTCCAGTTGATCACTAGGGTTTTCTACCACTCTAAAATATAAATAAAGAACTACATAATTTTCTACTGATAGTATTGTTTCCATTCATATTGAAGTCATTTTGATTTATTTTCAATGATACTGAAATTTGGAGGGAATTATTAGTCTTAAAATAATTAAGCTTTGTGAAAAATGATGTCAGTTTATCCATTCAAAAAAAATCAGATTTAGAGATTATATTTGGGTTTTTTTTTTAAAGGAAACATGTAAACCTTTCAGTGCTAATTCATGTTTGTACACTTTCTTTTTCTTTTTTATTTTATAGTGGGAGGCAAAAATGTCCTCAACCTGCTAAGTTTCAAAATGGCAACAAATACGTTCTAAACTTTATTGTATGGGGACATATATTCTTTCCTACAATAGATAGGGCCATAAATTGATATAATTGAAATTAACTCTAGCTTTATTTATCTAACCTCAAATGTAAAGGTATGTCCTCTGTCTCAGCAATTTAATTTCTAGGAATTTATCTCACTGATATAATTTCACATGCACAGAATAGTGTCTGTATAAGGATAATCATTGTAGTCCTGAAAAATGTACATCAGTGGGGACTGTTTAAATAAATTATTGTAAGTTCATCCAATGAAATGTTATGCAGATACATTCCTTACAAATTCAAAAAATGAATTAATTATTAAAACTTAAGCCTATGGTAGCTATTATTTTTTTCTCTTAAGGTGCAACAATCTTCTTAAATATTTGTTTTTGTTTTGAGGGAAGATTACAGGTTAATATTATCAGTAATATAGGACAATATTTATAAGTTCTTTTTTTCTCCATTATACAGTTCTAATTCAGGCTGCTGTTTCTCATGTGAATAACAACACTAGGTTTAGCTCATTTATTTTAGTGACCTTGGTAACTAATGGAGACCACCTCATGATTATTTCAGTCATGGTGATTGGGTTTTAGTGTGAAGACATTTAAATGTAGAGCGCAAATGTGTCATGCTGTGATCCTGGTACTTTGAACGTGGTCTTTGTAGTGTTTGTACATGGAGAAGTACAGCACAGTTTCACAATTGGTGGGTGGTGGTTTGGTCTCCTTACATACACTTCTGTAACCTTGAAACTTTATTTCAAAAGAAATGTTCAGCATTAACAGAAAACCTCCATCAATACAACTATAGAATAGTTTGCAAATTATA
This sequence comes from Mormoops blainvillei, assembly GCA_004026545.1. Taxonomy (NCBI): domain Eukaryota; kingdom Metazoa; phylum Chordata; class Mammalia; order Chiroptera; family Mormoopidae; genus Mormoops; species Mormoops blainvillei. The sequence goes on from PVJD01002086.1 coordinate 184,798, forward strand.
CTTTATTTTCAATGAGCTGTTATCAGATAAATGAGGTTCTACAATAAGTATAGCCATTGCAAATATTTTTTGCAATATTCAAGAAAGTGTATTTTTTCAAGACTTGGCAATTGAAACATATGTTGGCAGACTATTTAAAGCATATTTCTAGAGGACTGAAAAGTCTCCATCTACAATTGTGATCCTTTAGCTATTGGCATTGTTTCCTGAACATTTTATTTACTTTACATTTCTTATCAGAGTATATTTGGTTCAAGACAACAATCTCTCAAGACATTTGGAACAGAGGAATAGATGTTCCCTTTTCATTGTCTACTTTTTTTTTCCTGCCATTTTTCCACAGAATCCTGACAATTTTACACTTGGCACATAAGCAAGAGATATGATTTTCTTTTTGATTCTTTACTGCTCTTCACATAATTAGAAGGAGGAATGAGTAATTCTTTACGGTATCTGTGGTGTCTTAGTAAGCCCAAGAATTTGTGAAGTTAGCAGAATGAAGGTTTGCCTGCCTGTGACTGAGAAATGCAGTGATACATGGATATGATCTTTAATAGCAGTGTATGAGAGTAAATCTCTTAAGAATATTTTGTATCTTACTACAGACAATATTGAGTTAATGGATTATGCTACACAGTTAGTCTTTCTGATTCAATTTTATTTGTGATCTCTTATTTTAAATACATTCATGAAATTTTAGGCAATTAAGGAAGGCTCATGCAAAATTTGACTATCTCTTAATATTTCATTATGCTTCATGATGTAAGTTGCAATATTTCTTTTGTGATATTGTTTTTTCCCTCAAGAGCTTGGGCTCCAGAATGTCCCATGTCTTTATAATTCAAATTAAAGGGTAAATTTATATAATCATGTTACTATTGAATGAAAGGTTTTATTTTTTTGTTTTTTTGTTTTTTTTTTCATGAAGGCCATGAAAAAATATCAAGGGAGGTTTTGTTTTTAGAAAACTACACTATACTCCCTTAAATTTTCCCTGTGGAGAAAGAAACCCTACTCAGGACCTCAAGGCCGATATTTCTACCACTAATAGTAAAATGCAAGGAAAATGGAACTATTTGCAAATCTTTTAATAAATATATGCAATTTAAAGAAGAGTGCAGAGAAGGATAAGGGTAACAGGGATGGGGACAGGGAAGGGTTGATTGTGAAACAGCCCTCCTCTCAAATTCATGCATCTCATTTATTTGTAGTCACATGATAATACGTTTGTGAAGGATGCAGAAATAGTGTCGTAATCACACTCACCCTACAGACAAAGGGGTAGAGTCGAAGCTATTCTTTATCCCTATGATCACCCCCCTGGCAAAAATAGACTAGAACCTAGGTCTTTTGATTTTTTATAATATGTCACAGTATTCCTCTGTTATTCTTTGCTCTTTTATCCATTTGATTTGATTTTAGCTGCCCTAAACCCTCAAGAATAGAGTTTCATAAATTATTTGCATGAAAGCTTTGTATGTGTTGTTTCAGAGGGAATGCAAAGAATGAGGTAGTGGGTAAAACGGAGATGTTTAAGGTTTTGGATTTATGCACAGCAAACCGAAAATTAATTTCCCACGTTTCATATTCTTTACTATAAGATTCTTCCTCTCTCCTACTAAGCCACCTAAAATACACATCCACAGTATAATTTATTGGATTTATGTGTGTTTACATTTAATGAAACAGAAGTCTACAAAACTAATGAATCATTTTAACTTCGGTATTTCATTGTCACCCGGTAGTCACTGCAGGTTGTGTCTGTGTGGACAGTTCACACATCCACAGTGTGAACTCCTGTAGGAACTGGGTTTTATTCAACGTGCAGAGAGAAACTCTTGGAAATTATAAGCTAGAGAATAAAAAGACCTGATTTATGTTTCTTAAAAGTTAAGTCTAACTGCTGAGGAGAGACCAAATTGAGAAATTGTAGTGGCAGGAGTGGGGTTTGAAAGAGAGCAAAAGCAGAGGAGAGAAAGTGGAAGAGAAAAAGCTGAACTACAGCAGTAGGAAAGGAGAGGGAGAGAAATAATTGAGACAGGCAGGGTATGTGTTGGAGAGAGTGGGTGAGACTTCCTGTGATCCTTACCTGGGTTCGGACAGGAGGGATAAGACAGTCAGTGACTCATGCTAATTCATTCATGTGGCTCAACACATTTAATTTAGCTTCACTGCTAGGCAAGTAGGAAATCAGGAAGAAATATAATATAAAGCTCAATGTATGATAAATAGAAAATGATTAGTACCACATAAGTTAATGTCCTTGGTTTTTCAGTATCATTTTAAAAGGTGCAATGTTAAAAAAAATCTTTCAATTAAATTTTGGCACTTAATAGTTAATAGTTAACTAAAATAGTTAATTTATTATTATTACCATCAAAATTAGAATTGTTTTAAGACCTTTGGAATTGAGCTTTCCTTTTGTTTCTAGTCCAAGAAAGGTTTATTTTTGTTGATCTTCTTGGCCTGGTGTAAAATCTATCTTTTGAGATTGGCATCCCCCAGTGACCGAGTGGTGAATTATGCTGTCTGGAAAGTTATTGTGAGTTCCACTGTGGTTTTGGTTCAGTAGATTTTTATGTATTTTTACAAATTTTGTACATATACCCAGAGGCTTTTTGGCAATGGCTGCATTTTGACATTCAAGAAAATAAATATGAGCCATTTAACAGTCTCCAACCCTAGATTTAGCATTTTAAATATATTAAAATATGTATATGAGGAATTTTCTGAAACTTGGAACGGAGACTAATTTGGCAAAGATTTCTACTAATGTTACTAAAAAGGCCTTTCTTTGCAGCTCATTGATTGTATGTCCTTTAGGTCATGAGCATTATTGTATTTTGAATCTCGGTTCTGGATCTTAGAGGAAGTATACTTAATATTCTGGATATTTATTTTGTATTTCTTGTGTCTGGGTAAGACCAAGGCTAATTGATTTAACCTATTCTCGGGAAAATCCTCAAGCTTACAGTTAACATGAATTTGAGTTATCGTCAAAAGTATATTAAAATGCAAAAAGCTTTACTTGGGAATGAAGTAAATTTATTTTTTAACTAACGCATAGCTATTTCAAGTACATAAAAGATATATTTGCTAATTTCCCCCCTCCCACTTGTCAAATTTAAATAATCCACTTGTGAAATAAAGCCAAATGGCATATAATATTGAAAATTCAATTTATAGTGAAATAAAATCCTATAATTCTCATATGTATTATTAGCTCTCCAAAGTGACTGTTAATCACATAAGTAAATTAATATCAACCAAAGGAATCTAATGATTATTAACGATAGAAATTTACCATAGTCAGGATTATGTAAGATACAACTTGGGACTTGCCTCTGCCCTTGAAAATGTGAACTTCATTCAGCAAGTTATGATACACACTGACGCATAGGTAACGGCAATATTTTAATAAAGGGGTACTAGTTTGTGCATAATTACAATGAGATTATGTCATGACGGAGGCGTACAAAAGTGTCGAAGGCAGCAGTAGTAGTTTGAGGCGTGGGATCCTTTATCCTATTGTTATTTTCTGCCTCATGGTGCCCTCATTTCAGCCACTGTTTTCTCCTCTGCCAAGGGATGTCAGCAACTCTTGTCTGCTGCCACCTCGAAATGTTGTCAGGGATCTCATATTTTGCTTGGTAATCCCTTGAGATCTTTGGATGAAAAGAGCCATAAAAATCCAAAATGTTTTTCTAGGTGGGGGTTTCCAAAATTGGTCCCTTGGAGGGAGCCACCCACTTGGATATTGAACACCCTCCCTGTGTGATGTGGAAAAAGCAGTTTGGTGAAAATTTGCTCTTTTAGCATCACCAAAAAAACAGACGTCTTCATTGTTTAAAGTGAAACACACCCATTGGGGATCACTTCATCATTTTTTTAAGTGAATGAAAACATCACAAGTTGAACTGATGAAATGCAGGATAAGTGCAAACAGACTACACCCTTCCTCTTTTGGTCACAAGGAGTGGTGGTCTGCCAGTTCTCCCCATCACACCCTCCCTGTCTAGTAAAGGGCCCTAGTTGGCTCACAGACCATGTCGGTATCTGAGCTACAACTAATCATGCCACTGTTGAGTCATCAACAGAGAATCCCACAGACTGCTTGCTTTCCTCTTTGTGGTGTAGGGCGGTGATGTGAAAGACAATCTTTGCTCTGTCATTTTTTCTCTTTTCATCAGCGTCATTTTTTTTTCCTTTTTTTTACTCACTTTCTTTCCTTCCAGAATTAATTATCATCCCCCTCTTAACCCATCCTTTTCTAATCTCAAGGACTATTTTAAAAGGATGCTCGTTCATCAGATGATGGTCTCCAAGGGCTCATTTGGAAAAAATAACAGTGTTTTCTGTCCCTCCAGCTGCCAAAAGTCATCATGAGTCATGTTTTTGACTCAATTTACGGAAATACTTAATATAAATAATTGGCCTTTCCAGAGTTGCCTCTTAGTTGCCATTTCATCTTGTTGATTTCAACAGACTGATAGGATGCAGCGTTTGACCAGAATAGCTTCCTTGGTCATAAGTCCTTTTTATTTTTTCTGCCTGTTACTCTTTGCTAAAGCAATCAGATGGAGTGGGCAATAAGCCAAATAAGTGACTGTCAGCGAGCTCCAGAGTGTCTTGTTGGAAACACTCTTGTAAGGTTACTCCCCAAAATTGTACGGGGTTCCACATGCCTAAGAAGACATTAGGTAACCTGCTTTCTGAACAATATTATTTCTAAATAATATTATTATTTAAGATCATTCCTTAATAATGTCACTTTTACAACTCAATATTAGTTACTTCGGAGCCACGAAGAGACACTTTTTTCAAATAGAAGAAACATTTGATTTCTCACTGTAACACGTTTAGCAAGCCCAGAGGAGCTCTTGCTGACATTCAGTATGTACCTTGTCAAGGAACTTTTTAAAAGTTGAAAAAGGTGACTCTTATACAAATTTAGAATAAACATGGCAGAGTTTCTTTAACTCACTGATGAGGTTTATCAGTCAGGGTTCGACCCCGCGGGACTGGTTTATTCCATAGGAAGGTCTTCAAAAGTGTTTAAGCCTCTTCCGAGTACACACCTTGGGCCCTGTTGGGTTCCAGACTGTACCTAATCATCACTTCCCGACAACCTGTGTAGAATAAGGTGTGTGGATATACTCTCTTCCAAATGCATAGATTTGTTTATTTCATTATTCCAAGGAATTGACTTATACATTGTGGAGACCAGTTAAGCAAACCTGAAATCACATCGGCCAGAAAGTCAAGAAGGGGTGATCACAAATAGGCTGGTACCCAGAGGGATGGGCCAGAGCTTTCTATGCACAGGTAGTTGGGACAGTGATTACGAGCAGCCTGGAATCCAACAGGGCCTAAGGTGTGTCCTCAGGAAAGGCTTAAACATTTTTTAAGACCTTCAAACAGAATAAATCAGGCCCACCCAAAGTAATTCCCTAATTTAAAGTGAACTGATTAGGTACTTTATTTATATCTGCAAATTCCTTTCACAGCAATACCTAGGTCGGTGAGGGTTCATTTGACAGGATATGTAGGGGAACACAGGTTCACCCTACAAAATGCCTGCTGCCTCCTTCCTGCCCTTCAGCTCACATGAAGGGTCTCTTCTGTAGTCCACTGCATCTGGAAATATGATAGAAAGGCAATTTGGGAAAATGTAGTTTATCCTAGCTGTGTTGGCACATCACAAAGCCATATGTGAATACTTATAGACTGTGCTATGGTCTGTATCCTCCCAAAATTTATACTTGGAGTCTTAACTCCCAAAGGTGATGGTATTAGGAGATGGGGACTTTGGGGGATGATTAGGTCATGAGGGTGAGGTCCTCATGAATGGGATTAGGGTTCAATAAAAGAGCCTCCAGAGATATTCCCAGTCCCTTCTGCCAAGTGGGAACATAGTGAAATACAGAACTGGTTAATTTTTAATAAGGCAACAAAACTATAATGTTTCGGGCTATCTTTTTTATCAGACAGAATAATTTACATCTCTACCAAACGCAGATCCACAAGTTAAGATGCAACTTCATAAACTCTGAAACCTAATTAATGATAAATAACAAGGGAAACAGAAGGAACGTAGGCCTAGATAAATGATCTTTGTGTGGGCCTGCTAGATAATGTTCCAGGATGACTTTGAAAGGACACGCAGACCTCCTTTTGGTTTATTTCCAAGTCTGGATAATTTTTCTTAACAACTTATTACGTACATCACCTTCTTTCATTATTAAACTGATAACCTTTTTTTTTTTTGGAGAGTTTAGATATCCTGAAATATCATGTTCCATCTGTTTAATCAGAAGTTAGGGTTGATTTTGCAATTTAAGGGTGAGATCTGTTCTTCTCTGATCTAGCTATGTATAATGTTAAGCTCCTCATGGGCTATAACCATCTCTTGTAGGAACTGTCCTGGGTGTATAGGAAATGACTCTTGTACTCCCAGGCACATGGGTCCCTTGGAGCTACAGACCACAGGCAATTAGAAAGGAAGAATGAACAAAAGTAAAATAGTCTTACTTTACTTAAGACCATGAATAAATGTGATGGAAATATTAGGAAGAAAGAATAACAAAGAGGAAAACAGAGAGCCATTATTTTTACTTTTGCAATTTCCCCCCCATTATTCAGTAAATGTTTCTAATTCTACATTTCAAATGCACCTTGAAGTCACAAATTTGGGGGACATGAAAAACATCATTTGTGCAGAACTTTTTCTTCATCTGACTTAAAACAAACACTTGTAATAGACTTACTACATTCTTCTTTGAGATCTTTGAAAAACAATTGTTTTAAGAGTGTTCACCTCTTATGACAAGATACTACATGTTGTAAATAATAGGAAATCATGTCTTAAATTAAAAATGCTAATGTTGTGAACAAATTCATATTGACATATGTCCAAACTACTGTTTCACTTCAGATATTTTAACAAACCATTGCAATAGGTATATAACAAACATCCAAAACATTTTTTTTTCTGACTCCTTTCCCACTCATCATCTAATCAGATGGCAAGTTATTTATTTAAAAATTTAAAGATGATTTTACATGATGTTGCAGAAGTGAGGTGAACCAGGTTTGATGAAGTAATTCTGGTGATAGAAATGTGTTAGCCTCAGAAACTGCCGAGGTGGTCCATTCTGTACTAGTATAGAGTTAATTAATTAAAGTCAGTTCAAAGATTTTTTGTTTGTTTTGTTTTACTTTCCAGCCTAACATGTTTCCACGATACGCGTTGCCTACCGGATCAATGCTGCCTGCCTAACCAGAGCAGGCAGGGCCCTTCATGACCCAGACCACATTATCTTTCCAATTTAATTTTTGGCCAAGCAGTCAAGTGCTATATACAATATACCTCTACAAGAATGAAAGGGGAAAAAAAAGACTTGTTATTTTCCAAATCCTCACATGAGCCTTGCTGAGTCATATTTTCATGTATAATTGCCCCTTCAAGAAATGCCCTTTACCCACTGTCGTTCTGGAGAACTATTCATCCATTAAAGCGTAGCTTAGGTTCTTTTCTTCTAACTTTGCACTGTCCTTGCCTCTTTCATCCAGGAAGCTAAGTAACACTCTTCTTGTCTCTCTTGCCACTCTCTGGGGATAACCCTGTTATAGCTCATACTGTATACAGAACTGGCAAAAACAGGTTTACAGCTGTTAGTATGGAAAAAAACATGCAGGTTATGAATATTACAATAGCTTTATTAACTCTGTGTTTCTCATAAGCTCAACTGCAAACCTACTTTTGCCCACACTTGTATCAGTGATTGGAAACGCTTACAAGGCAGGTTGTTTACTCCCAAGTGCAGGTGCCTTGCCTTCTTTTCCTTGTTCCCTGCATCTAGCTCAAGGTTTAATTAGGTAATAGCTGCCTATTCACAGTCAACATTTGTCGAGTAGTAAATGCAATCAGTTTCTCTAATCTGATGCTGGCTTTGGGAAATTAAAGCAGATAAGCAGAGAAGCCATTCACCTGAGGTCATGGATATCGTATTATCTTTTTTTTACTAGTGGGTCTTACATTTTAGCCTGCTTCTGACCCTCCATCTTAGAGTGCGCGCTGCCTGGCCTCCTTCCAGAGTTTTAGGTTCAGTGGGTCCTGGTCGGAGCAACATTTTGGTTTCTAACCAGCGTCTTGTTGCTGCTCCCGCTGCACAAAGACCGCAATTTAAAAACTCCTTCTGTCTATCTACACGCAAATCAAGGTGCCGAATGGAAATATGTATATCGAATAGATGCTTATCCAACTCATAATGTTTTAGTTGTAAAGAAAATGTTAATAGAGAACGTGACTTGTTCTATTCCTTTGTAAATCAAGAGAAATGGAAAGGATGAATACATTTTATTTCATCTCATTTAGTAAAGACGATTAGTCTGGGTTTTCATGATAATTACACATTTCTCCACCCTCATCATTTTCCAATACATTTATTAAGATACTTAAAAAAAAATAAGTCTCGCAATGTTAATTTTCCTTTAAACTAGTGTAGTGGAACTTGAACTTGTCAGGGGGGTGGGGGGAGGTGTTCGAGATAATGTGTTGTTTTTTTTTGTCTTAAAATGCTTCCATGATGTTCACGGCCTACTATGTCCGACTACATGCAGCAATTAAGATCCTTTATGACCCAGGCTTTGATATTGCTCCAGTTTCAGTTTTGGCCGGGCATGTCAGCTTCTATGCGCAGTGTACCTCCACCCCCAAAATTTTACTGAATCCTCGCTCGAGCTGCGCCGCATCAGTTTCCAAGCTGAAATAAACCTATGAGGGGGGACCCCCTAAAAAACTGAACTATAAAAAATTATATATTTCTTCTTACATATTTAAACTTCAGTCACCTTCAAAGTACTCTCTATTTCATGCAATACTCCTACTGAGATTTTTTTTTTTCCTGCTCAAAACAGTACTGCTGAAAACAGCTTTGAACTCGTTGATTTTGATGCCTTTTAGTGCTTCTGCTGTTTTTTTTTTTGTTTTACCTCTAACACATGTTTCCCTTTGAGGACTTTTTCCTCTCCAGAAAGGGCAGGGGAAAGTAAATGGAGGAAAATGGGGACAACTGTAATTGAACAACAATTAAAAAAAAAGTAAAAACAAACAAAACGTTTCTTGGCACAAGATGAGGTGAAGAGGGAGGTGGAGCATGGGGATCACGCGGTTTATGGTCGAAATCTGCTGAACACTCAGCGCAGTGTGGATAAGTAAACAAAAAGATGTATGTATATAACGATGGAATATTAAGCCTTAGAAAGGAAGGAAATTCTGATGCATGCTGCTACATGAATGAATCTTGAAAACATTGTGTTAAGTGAAATAGCTATAGGAGGGCAAATAGTATGTGAATCCACTTCTGTGAAATATAAGCATAGGCAAAATCGTAGAGCAGAAAGTGGATTAAAGGTTAGCAGGAAGGGTGGGTGAAGGAATGGCTGCTTGGGTGGCCAGGAAAGTGGCCGTGGAGAAGCTGTCGAGGGCCCTGAGCAGCCATGGTGGCAAGGAGCAGGCCCTGACTGCAAAGGCCCTAGGTGCCTTGTCTCTTAATTTCAGCACCTGCTCCAAGTGGTGTGGCATGGGCTCTGTATGCAGCGTGCTCCGTTCTCTCCTTGGAACTGGGTTGCGATGGCTTCCTGGTGGCAGGAAACTTTTTACAGTGTTTTATGTCCTGGGGAATGTTGCTGCGTTAACCAGTATGAGCTTTTTAATGGGCCCCGCGAAGCAACTGAAGAAAATGTTTGACTCAAGGTTGCTTGTAACAATTATTCTTTTTTGTTTCCTGTTTACCCTGTGTGCTACTCTTTGGTGACATATGAAGGGACTGGCCTTATTGTCCTGCATTTCGCACTTCTTGTGATTGGCCTGGTGTAGTACCTGTCATGTATCCAAGATGCAAGAGAGAAAGTAATTAAGTGCAATTCTTTTCTCCTAAATCGAAAATCAGAAACTCTTTGAAAAGAGCATGTGAAAGTTGTGGTGCAGTTTTTGGTGAAGTATACTTTTCTTGATGTAATAAGCACTCCATAAACATCTGCAGTGACAATGTAAGACCATTTGGATTTCTGGTGCGAACTCTATGCTTGATTAAACTGTTAAATGCTTGTAACTTAAATTCATTGTGTGTCATTAATAGACCCTTCCAAAGATAAGGAGATTTTAATCATCACTACTTGAAAAATATTATTAGCCATTTTTAAATCTTTTCAAAATAGCTTTGAGATGTGATTATTTAAGGATAAACCCGTGAAGCAAGACCCATTCAACTTTTCTTGGCCCTTTTAAAATGTCTGCATTTTAAAACATGTTCTTAAAAATGATTTTTTAAATGTGAAAGTTTTAACAGTAATCTAAAGATTGCTTATTTTGTGTCATAAAAAGAATATATAGTGTGTTTACAATTTTTAAATAAACCTGCATGTGGAAATAACAAAAGTTTACCAGGAGGCAGGGGAAGGGGTTTATTGTTTAATGTTTACAGTTTCTGTTTGGGATAAAAGAGATTTTGAATTAGATTTTGGTGATAGTTGCACAACATCATGAGTGCAGTTGATGCCACTGAACGGTACACTTAAGAAATGGTTACTATTGCCATTTTTTTAAAAAAAGAAATCAGTAGAAGCAGGTACAGAGAAACAAAGGCATGTTAAGTCACAAAAGTGGCACTAACAACTACATCGTGTTTATACCTGTTTTTCTAGGTGTTGTTACATGTGTTAACTCACAGAATCCTCACAACATTAGTATTATTTTCCTCACCTCATCAATGAGAAAATGCGGCACAGGAATTAAATGACTGGGAGTGTGATTTAAATAGTGAATAGATAGGAGAGCCAGGATTGTAATCCAGGTGGTTTGCCTCTAAAACTCATACTTTACAACCCAAGTGCCCATCAATAAATGAACGGATCAAAAAACCGTGGTACATTGACACAATGGAGTACTATGTAACAGAAAGAAAGAAGGAGCCCCTATGCTTCAAGGCAGCATGGATGGGGCTGGAGAGCATTATACTAAGTGAAGGAAGCCAGGTGGTGAAAGACAAATTCCATATGATCTCACCTGTAAGTGGAACCTAATCAACAAAACAAACAAGCGAGCAAAATATAACCAGAGTCATTGAAATAAAGAACAAACTGACAGTAACCAGAGGGGAGGAGGGAGAGGAATAATAGGGGAAAATAGGGGAAGGGTCATCGAGGAACATGTGTAAAGGACCCATGTTCAAATCCATAGGGGGTAGGATTGAGGGCGGGAGGCAGGGATAGATGGGGCAGGCGGAAGTGCTGGGGAGGAAATGGAGATGACTATACTCGAAAAACAATAATAAATAAATAAATAAAATAAAATCCATGCTTTAGCCATGCTTACCTTTGAACCACGTTACTACCACTGCCCATCATTCAGTGATACTCTGAACAAGGAGAATGAGCCTAGGCCTACGGGAAGTAAATATTAGCAGAAGTCAGTTTATTTTATTGTTCACTCTGGTTTTATGAGACAATGAACTTTACAAATCTGGTAATTCCCATCTGACACACTCTATGCACTGGTGGTGTACATACTGCTTTCCCAAGTGCCTTTTCAGTAAGTGGGGAAAGGATTCCCTACCAAGGAGTCAGTTAACACATCCATTACCAGCAAGCATATTTACAGCCATGCTCTTTTTTTTTTTTTTTTCTGGTGAGAACGTTTAAGTTCTACTCTCTTAGTAAATTTCAATTACATAATACAGTGTTGTCAACTATAATCACCATGTTATTCATTAGACCCTCAGACCTTATTCATTTTGTAACTGAAAGTTTGTACTCTTTTATCATCCTCTCCTTATTCCCTGCCTGCCCCCACCCCAGGCCTTGGTAAACACTTTTCTACTCTTGGCTTCTGTCAGTTCAAACTTTTCTTTTTTTTTTTTTCTTTTTTTCTTCAGATCTTTTATACATAAGTGATACCGTGCAGTATTTACCTTCCTGTGTTTGGCTTATTTCACTTAGCTTAATACCTTCCAGTTTTATCTATGTTGTTGCAAATAGTGGAATTTCTTTTTTAAGGCTAAATAATATTTTATTGCATATATGTACCACATTTTCTTGATCTAGTCTTTTGCTGATGGACGCTTCGGGTTTTCCCCACATCTTGGCTATTGTGAATAGTGCTGTGGGGGAGTACTAACATATCTTCACGCTGCTGTTTTTTTTTTCCTTTGGATATATACCCAGGTTGTTGGATTGTATATAAGAGTTATATTTTTAGATTTGCAACACTTCTATATTGCTTTCTATAGTGGCTTTACTGGTTTACATTTACAAAATAGATCATTTTAAAAGAGAGAGAGTGAAAGTTACAGCAAAAGTTGTTTAGAAATGTAGTTTCTTTTACTCATTAGTGAATGGACTCTTACAACATAGCTGATCTATATTCTTTTCAATTTTTCTTTCATGTAATTGTAGCTTCAGCAAGATATTAACTTTTATAGAGATCATAATGCACTTATCAATATTTAAGACAGTCCTTGAACACCAATTTTATCTACGAATAAATGCAAGCATCTTCCAACCTTCAGTATTGTTTTCTGTCTAACCACATAGAGAACCTGAGAACTGTTCAAGAGATGAGTCACAGTAAAATAATACAAACATTATTTTTGGATCATGTTATCATATACATCAAAACAGATTGCAATAAAATATTTATAATGCTTAAAAAATATAAGTACTCTTTGTTAAGATTTAATAACCCTAGTATGAGATTTAAAATATTTTAAGCCAACCCAGAGCAACTTTATATGCTTTATATACTATAAACCAATGATGTCAGAAGAGCAGCTATGGCCTTTTATTAGCAATTATGATTTGTAGCAATCTTTATTGCCAATTTTCACAACTCTCCTTCCTCTTTTTTTTTTTCCTTGCAATCAAATCTTGAACTAGAGCTTTTGGCCCCTGGGATCAATCTCCACCAAACAACGTGAAGCAAAACTTCCATCTGGATCCGTATTTTAGCTGTTCCTGGCTTGAATTCAATTACATATAAGACACATGGCTGTTTCAAATTCAATAGGGTTGAAAACAAAACAAAACAAAAAGGTTTGCTTCTGAGGAAACACTTGTTGATTTCTAAAGGTATTTGAGGCTAGAAACATCCAGAATTTGGAAGAACACCTTGATAATTCCTGCTTTTCATATGTAATGAGGTTATTGAGGAATCTGAATAATAGTTGGAGGTGTAAACATAGAGACGTCAGAAGGCACCTTTGAATATTTTGGAACCACAAGATAAAATAACCAGATTCAGTTAAAAAAGAGCTTCTTGCTTCTTTGTAATCTTCATAAACAAGAAATAAATTCTATCATACTTGAACCCATTATACACTTTAGAGCTTGTTATAACAGATAGTACTTTAGTAGTTTCACTAATTTAGTACTTTGGTACTTTAGTACTTTAATTCATGCATGCATTCTAGCTAGGTTTGTCAGTGTTAGCAAATAAAAATAAAGGACATCGACGTAAATCTGAATTTTAGATAATAAAACATCATATTTAAATAAGTGTGTCCCATACAATATTTAGGACATGCTTACATTTAAAATTACTTGTTGCCTACCTTAAATTCAAATTTAACTGGACATCCTGTATTTTATGGCAACCCTAATTCTTCCCACACTAAAAAATGGACATACACGGGATTCTCAATGTTTCCCTCCCTTGTCATTACACCTTCTGTGGCTGCTTCATCTGGAATCTAATTTTCAAGTGATGTGTAGAAGAGAATCAACTTTTAGCCTCTACATTCACAGATGCCTTGAAACTCCAAGGGGATAAATGCCATTTTCTTCCCCAGACTCTCCCACTCAAGCCCACTCTAGCGCCCTGGCACAAGTTTCTTCCGCTTAGCAGCGCCTGTCTGGGGAATGTTACCTGAGCCTTGCCTTCAGAAGGCTCCCTAGTCTTTATGTGTGATTCTCTTGGGATCCAGTTAGCTTGTTTGGAACAGGGAGTATTATCATGTTTCTTAATAATTATATAACTGAACACTCAGGTTAATTCTTTCCTCTGATGAATTAGGGCTTTTGTCTTATTTGGGCTTGAAGGGCTAGTGGGAGTGAAGGAAGCAGAAGTGCTGATCAAATTTTAGTAAGGCCTGTAACTGCGTGTCCAGAAGCTCCTCTTCAAAATGTGGGGAAGCTTATTAGCTATCGCTCTTTTCGAATGTGCAGCAGGAGTTCCTAAACAACTGGAAAATTGCATTCTATTATAAAATTCTATTCAAGTTCCATTTAATTAGATATCTTTAGATCATCCAAAAGATTGGGAAAGTGCAACGCTTATCTGCATACTATTAATTTCACTTCAAAAAGAGCATTAGACAATCAGATGTAAAATAGTGTGTCTTTTGGCCAACATAATTATATGTTCTTGAATTCACATTTTCAATAAATTTATGTTATGAACTAGCTCATAGATTACCAAACTTTTGGGCAACTGATGTGCTGTGTTGTTTGTGCTTTAGTTGGTGTGCTTTGTATTATTATTTCTTGTGTCATTAAAATAAGATATTTAGCAAAATGTAGTACCAAAAATTAGGTTAGAGTTTTGTTTCCTCACTTATTTGAAGTAATTTTACCTATATTTCCCCTAAAGTTTGATTTCTTTTTAAGAAGGATATTATATTTCTTTAGTAAATGCAGTACAATTTAATGCACTGAAACTTGATATTTAATACAATAATTCTTTCAGGATTCAAAAGAAATAATGCCCCTGAAAAATGAGAGCAATACCTATTTTCAAATCAATTTGAACCACCTGAAGTATTATTTAAAAAAATAATATACTATATGAGAGATAAACTGAAGTTCCATCAAAACTGATTACAAGGTGGATAAAAAACTTAGGTCAGAAACAAACATTTATACTGTTATTTTTAATTTTGGGCACCTGCTCTTAGATCCATGGAAGAAAAAATGAAAACAGAAAAAGGGACTTGCATGATATAACTGTGTTATATGTTATTTATATTAAACAGTTTTCTGTTTTCTCAATCTGATTTTCTGTAGTTAGTATCAGACATACTTGGTTTAATAAAACAATACAGTTTATTATGGGATAGATACAAAGCAAAAACAGAAGGTACAGTGATCTAAAATCTGTTTAGTAAAAAGAAAGGAATCCAATTCAATGGAAATCAAATTTTATTTTTTTACATTACATGTTTCACTCAATATTAAGAAAATATTGAAAACATCTGTACAGGAAAAGTAAACAAAACAGAATGTATGGAGCCTTATTCTTAACTCTACATAGAAAATATTGGCCTAGAACAGGAGTTGGCAAACTTTTATGGAAAGGTCCAGACAGTAAATATCTTAGGCTTTGTGGGCCATAAAGTCTTTATAGCAACTACTCAACTCTGCTGTTGCAGTGAGAGAGCAATCAAAGGTAATGCGTAAGTGAATAAACATGGGTATGTTACACTGAAACCTATAACTATAGACTGTTGGCTAGGTTTGGCTCAAGGGCTAGAATTTGTCTACCCCTGTTCTAGAATAAGTATAAATAATGTTACTATCTCTCTCAAAGAAAGACTGTTTTCTGACCCTGATTAACCCCTCGATTTTCAAAATATTTTTCAGTTCTGGTTCATGACAGTCTTACCTTTCCACTAAGCCTTGCCCTCCTTTGGAAACTCATGATTGGTATATTAAAGGGCCCATTAATTTCTTCATAGCTGGTATTTTTAAAGAGAATGGACTCTAAATCAGTTCTAATCATTTGTCAAGCTGTTTGCGGTTTTAAACTGATGAAAATGTTGAGAAAAGAAAATCTGTTATTCAAAATCAAAATGATTCTCTCTAGAGGGCTTTCTACTTTTCTTAATCCATTTGATTGTATTTTTAACTTGATATAGAAAAGATCCAAGGATAGCCCCGAGGAGATTTTGCTTTGAACAGTTGAGATTTCCCATCAATATCATTTATTAACAGGCCAGAAGAGGCATTTTAATTAATCAATTACATGTTTGACTCGCACTCCCTCTGCATAGCAGATCACTTCCTTGAATCGACCTTCCTGACCCCCTGTGTCATGGGGTGGGTAGTAGTGTGACTTTAAAAATAGCCTCTTGAAGGTCACACATGTCTGTCTCCATGCCTGAATCCTAAATGTCTAGAATTCATTTTTCACTAATTCATAAAAATCAACAGATATTTGGAAAGATCTGATGTGCGCAATGTGTTGTGCTTGATGTTAAGCATAAGTTTTGGCTACATGTATAGACAGGGTTGAGTTGCTACTTGTGAAATCAGTAAAATACATACATATCTACATATATATATATGTAAGTATGTATGTATATATGCACTTCAATTAAAAATATAGAATTCTAATGCTTAAGAAAAATATTTCTAGCTTCAATGGCTTAAACCACCCAGGGAGAGATAATGATGAACCCTATGGGAACTGAATGCCCTTTTGAAGATTTCTAGCGAACTTTGCTGAAGTGGAAAACTTTGGACTAGTTTTCTAAGTTATTTAAAGATTTAGATGCCTCAGCTTCTATTTTCTCTTCCTTTAGTTCCCCTAGAGACAAATCCTTGCTTCATTTTATTCTCTGCCTCTGAGCCACTTTTGGTTTGGTCTCTTTCTTGACTGCAACAACAACAAAAAATTTTGGCTAAAATTGGTGCTTTTTGGTATTTTCATGTATAGATTTGTCAGATGCTCACTAAACATATGTCTTCCTAGCCCCCGCCAATATTCAGCCAATTCTCCTTATTCACAGCTTGTTCTGTAAAGTTGCTGTGAACATGGCATTAGTGAATAGTGAGTTTTTGCTCCAGGGGAAACACTGCATTAGGTTCTTGAGAGTCTCTGGTCACGTTTTGGTAAACCCATCTGTACATAACCTTGTTTTATGTGTTTTTTGTTTGTCCATAAACACTTTATTTAATACATATTGGTGATTTGTTAACCTTGGACTCGTGGCCAACAACATTATGACTCATGCCTGAATGAAACTTCTCTGACACATATATCATCTCCATAAAGACATCATACTTAGACGATTGGGAAAACTGTGCCTTGGAGGCCATTTTAAACAGTAAAATCACCAACAAAAAGCACAAAAATGCAAACAATGTATGCTATATAAACTGCAAAAAAAGGACATATGTTCACAGAAGAAGAGCAGAAGAAGGCAGAGGATTATCCCTTGACCTCAGGAACTGCTCTAATGCTGACTCAAATTTTCAACACCCTATGTGTGTCTGTGACTGCGAAGCCACTTTGAGTGCTGATTTTAGGGTTACAGAGTCATTTTAGTAAGGAGGTTAAGTTGAAAATAGGGAATCTGTAATAGTAAAAATGGACTGTACTTTTATTTTCTTCTTCATGATTTCTACTTAGTTTTCTTCAAGCTTACCTTATAGCAAGATGGAAATAGATTCTTCTTATTACTTGATTTATGTCCTTGCCACTTAATTTGATAGCCTACATACTGTCCTACTGTTATTATTATATTGATATTTATTAATATTTATTACAAAGATTTACTTTGCACATTGTCAAAGAATAGAGAGAAAAGTTGACTAATAGATTCAATAGCCAATTGTATACAATTTACCTTAAGGCAAAACTCTCAAAAGGCAATATTAAAAAATGAAATAAAATATACTCTTGAATTCTCTTATAACAGTTTCACCTTCTGCCTAAATAATGCAAATCTGTGCAAAATTAACTCCAGTAGTAATAATATCTATTTTAAGTAATATATTTTCAAAGTCCAAATTCTATGCTGCATAAAAGAATAATTATTTCCACAAATCGTTAAGTTCTATTTGCATGCTAGAAAAAATTTTTATGATTGCAAAATTTGAGTTTATAAATAGAAAAGTACATGGTACCATATCATTTTTCCCCCCTAAGGAAGCTTTAGACTATCTACATGGTAACACTGTTTAGAAAAGACCTAAACAAAATCATAGTCTGGCATATTTGTGACTCCGCTCCCAGTATCTGCTAGACCTTAAGCTCTATGAGGGAAGAAATTCTGGTTCTGTTGTTGCAGGTTATTTACTTGTAGATAACATTGTACAACACATAGTAGGTGCTCAACAAATTTTGTCTAAATAAAGGAGTAAGTGACTCAGTTTATGAATACTACTACCTAAAGAATTAGGTTTTCTCCTCCAAAGTTTATCTTCCCAAGAATTTAAAGATTTTTTTAAAAAGCAAAACATTTTTTAAGGTACCTTTATTTATTCCTATCACACTGATTTCAATATACTTTTGCAATTAATCTCATAGAATAATTAATAATCATATATCACTATAAATAAATCAATTAAAAGTCCCCATAAACCATTGCTTTGGCTTTCTTAGGTAATCCTAATTTTTTCACCCACTTACCGACACCTAACCAGACAACCATTTGGCTTATGTCTCCATACTTTCTCATTAACTTTACCTTCTGCTTTGACTCCAAGGGAAACTGAAATCGATACAAATAAGGTATAAATCAATTTTAAAAGATTACTAGATGATTCATAAGTATTTAGAATTTAAAAACATACTAATACAATAATGTTTGGGTCAAAGAATGAATTAAAATAAAATGAAGAAAATGCTTTGAACTGAAAGACGACACAATGCTCCCTATCAGAACCTGGGAGCACAGCTAAGGCTGTGGTTTCAAAAATCATATGACCTTAAAGCGTAAAGGGTGAATGGCTAACAATCAATGAGCTAAGCACTTCTCCGAACAACCTGGGATAACTGCGATGCATGACATGTAAAGAGAAGAAAATAAATTACAAATATAACCAAAATTATGGAAATAGAAAAAACAAAACCTGTTATAGAGACCTAATGAAACTAGGAGTTGATTCTTTCAAAAGACTAAAACACTGATATGTGCACCTGGATAAACTGAAGAATAATTAAAAATGAAAGAAACTGAACAACCAATGAGGAATGAAAAGGAAAACATTACTAACAATCCTATAGTCATTAAAAATAATCACAATAATTTTGAAAATGTTACAAATGCAAAACATAAGATAAATTTCAATTAAATGTGCGAGATCATTACAAAGAAACATATAAACTATAACTGAGGAAAATATTAAAAAAACTTTAATAATAGCAAGATAAAACTTTTCAACTATTAGAATATTTAATATGGTAAAATATCAGTTCTCTTTAAATAGACCTGTAGTCAGTGCAATTAACCAAATCTCAACACTTCTTTTCCCCCAGAACTTGAACAGCATATTCTAAAATTTATATAGTATTACAAAGACACAAGGCTAATCATGAAATTCTGAAGTAGAATAAAAAAGTAGGATAATTTGCTTATTAGATATTAAGACTTTTTATGAAAGCTAGTGTAGTTAAGACAGTTTTTGGTATAAGAATAGATTAATAGAGAAATGAAGCAGAATTACAATCCAAATATAGACAAACATGGACACAATATATAACAGATAAATTTTCAGAGCAGTGGGAAAATGACAGAACACTCAATAAAAAAAGTTGGATTATGAAAAAAAAGGTAAATTAATTTGACCTCCACCTCACATTCTCCATTGAGTAATTTGAATCCCTAAATGTGAAAGGGAACCACCATGCTGTTGACTGTGTCTATGAGTTTTTGTTTGTTTTGTTTGTCTGTTTGTTCATTTGTTGCCTCCATTTTATATCCCACATATGAGAGAAATCATATGGTTCTTGACTTTTTCTGTCTAACTTACTTTGCATAGACTATCTTCTCAAGATCCATCCATGTTGTCACAAATGGCAGTACTTCTTCTTCTCTTATGTATGACTGAGTAGTATTCCACTGTATATATGTACCATATCTTCTTCATCTAATTATCTATTGAAGGACATTCTAGTTGTTTCCACCTCTTGACCACTGTGAGTAATGCTGCAGTGAACACAAGGGTACTTATAACTTTATGAATAAATGTTTTTGAATTATTTAGGTAGATGCCTAGAAGAGGGGTTGCTGGGTTATATGGTAATTCTATTCTTAATTTTTTGAGGAAATTCCATACTGTTTTTCATAGTGACTATACCAGTCCAACCAATAGTGAATGAGGCTTCTGTTTTTTTCCACAACCTCTCCAACACTTGTTATTACTTGTCTTGTTGACAATAGCCATTCTAACAGGTGTGAGGTGGTATTTAATTGTAATTTTGATTTGAATTTTCATGACAGCTAGTGAAGTTGAACATCTTTTTATGAATCCATTGGCCATTTCTGTATCTTCTTGTGAAAAGTGTCTTTTTAGACCCTTTTCCCATTTTTTAAAATTGAATTTTTTGTTCTTGTTGAGTTGTGTGAGTTCTTTATATGTTTTGCATTTAATCCCTTATCAGAGATAATGTTTGCAAGTAGACACAGGCAGCAGTATGGCAGTTACCAGAAGGAAATGGAGGACGTGGGTAGGTGATAGTAAAAGGTAGAGGGTGGTCAAATATATGGTCAAAGAAGGAGATTTGTCTTTGGGTGGTGAACACACAATGCAGTAGAAAGATGATGTGTTATGGAATTATATACTTACAACCTATATAATTTTATCAATCAATCAATGTTACCAAAAAAATTAATAGAAAATTTTAAAAAATAAAATAAAAGAGAAAGGAAAACCAATAAGCCCAGTAAAAATAATGTAGAAAAATATGTCTCTTTGGGGAAGATTAAGAAATTATTTAATAGTACAAAAAATGATAACTAACCTTAAAGGAAAATATCCATAAGCTAGAGTACAGTGAAATTAAGAAATTCTGTTTACAAACAAGATGGTGAAAAGGCAACCCAGAAAACAGGGGACGATATTTCCCATGCATATAACAAAAAAGTGCTTGTTTTCTGAAACTGAAAAATTCCTATAAATCAGTAAGAAAAAATAGACAAGTCTGAAAGACAAATGACCATATCAAATGAACGGGCCCTTCAAAACAGAGTTTATAAAAATGTCCAACGAACATTTAAAATGTTGCTTAATCTCATTAGTAACCAGTCAGTAATAATTAGATAAATATAAGTCAGTCAAGAAGATGATGTGATTGCGCAACCTCCAGAACAGTTAAAAATAAAAATTATTAACAATGACATACGTTGACAAACATATGGAGCACTGTGCTCCATACACTGTGTTTTGAAAGCACGGCAACTTTTGAACATTGTACGATACCATTTATGACACCTACAGCCCTTGTCAGTCAACAATAAACAGCTGTATATGCCCTAAGAATAGAAGTTCCCCATAAGTAAATGAACAGTGATATGTTTGTTATTGGGATATCTGTAAAAGAAAGTCTCATTACCAGACAAAAATTAGAACTGAAAGGAGAAATTTTCTAGTCTCGTGTAATAGATGTCAGATACTTATAAGCGAGAAAGGCGGGTGTGAAAGATTCATGCATAATGTAGAACTATCATTAAGGCATCAGATATCAATTTGACAGAACATTCCTGCTGACTTTCAACAGAAGTTTCATAGCCTTTAGCGACATGTGACTCAATTGATAAAAAAATGAAACCAAAATCTAGACAAATAGGAAATGCTAACAAAACATTCCTGTTTTCTGGTATAACACAAAATGATGCTATAAATGCCCAAGGTGATTGGATCATATATCATTTGTGCCCTAATGAGTCTAAAATAGTACCTGCAATAAATGTAATGAAAATCGTGTGTTATGAAAGCATTTTGTCAGATTTTAATACTCAACTTTTTTCCCTTTTAGTATTTCAATAAATAGTGTTGCATATTATGATCATTGGCATCTTAGATTTGATGACATTGCATGTGACTTGGACTCTCCAAGCCAATTCCTATACACATTCATAGAACAAAAATGGTAAAACATATACTCATATACAGCAAATTATTAAAAGTATTTATATTTAAGAATTTCATCCTACTTTAGCTTGTATTACCTGTGTTTCTGTACTTCAAAAAATTATAATACTGGGCATGAATTAAGGAGCCTAAAATCTGATCAATGGAAAAGGTATTGAAGGAGGCTTGCTTGTAGAGAGATCTGTGACTACTTAAATGTCTAGAACCACTGCTCTCCAAACATATTTGTTTAAAAATGACTGGGGCATCAAGGATTAAAGGCCCAACCTCAGAATTTCCATTTCTATATCTCAATTAGAATTCTCTAATTTGTGTTTAACTAGTTCCACAGGTGATTCCAATGCACAACAGGGTTGAGAAACTACTCTACAGCTCATTAAAAGATTTTCCATAACACAAGTTGTACTCATGTCGAATTAGAGGTGATTACTCACAAGAACCACTTCTTACTGAACATCCCTGGACAGTAAGCCCAAAAGACTACAGCAGTTGTAGTCTGATTTAATTCACAGAAATAATGACGTAGGTACTAAAGCTCTGTTTTTATAGGTATACACACTCACACCACAGTTATCTCTATGTTGTTGCCTGTCAGTTTCTAAGCAGTTAGAGACCATATGCTGCATTATTAATAATGAACTTTATTTTGTACACAAAATAGTTCACATGCTCTCTTTCTTCTTCTGGTTTTCTGTACTTGGGCTAAGTCTGTGCAAAACATAAAAGCAAAAACAAAAGGTGTTATCAATTCCCTTTGAATTCTATCTCATACATCAAGCTTATTAAATAATGGGGAGCATCACGCAGGTGACTCAGAAGACTTGGATTCAGGAAAGGGCATTTCATTTTTCACTATAATATGCAACAGTATAGCAATATTGAGTAAAAACTTAAATTTCAAAAATTGCTCTCTGATGATTCTTTTTCCACCACAAGGGTGTATTTTTAACACCAATTTTTAAAATTACTCTGTTTTCTACAGCAATAGCACATAAAAAAAAACACGTGGTTATTAAGCCTACTTTTAAGGCCGCAAAAACTAAAGAACTGAATGTAGAATATACTCTGTGCTTGTTTTGAGGAGATTATGAGTAGAGTCAAAGATATTGTCTTATATTTCCACCTAGGTGAACATTAAAAACAATGTTCTCAAACAAAATAAATACACAGACCATTTATTTTACCAAGACATTATAGAAGGTTCAAAAATCTTTCCTCTGCTTTTATACAGTAACATAAAAGTATAATACATTTTCAGGTGTTCTGTGTATTCTTACTTCATTTGGCCAATAAGGAAGGAATACAGCAACTTCTCATGTTTAGGAAAATTTTATAAATTTTCATGGTAACAAATATGCGATTATTTAATTTGTTATTATTTAATCTATAAGAAGCTAAAAGTATTTTTTTTACTGTCTATAAAGAATAGCTTTGATTATACAAGTAATAAAGCCAATAAAATCCCAAAGATTCATTTCGACCTATTCCAGACAGCAAACTATTTTTAAAAGTAAGTTAATCTGAGCTAATGAATGGAAGAAGCTACTTATTACAAATTAATCTTATGTATTTACTCTGAAATGACCCGCAGGACTTCTAACTGTAAACAAGTGTGAACAGTTGAGTGAGACAGAGAAAGAGAGAGAGAGGGAGAGAGAGAGAGGGAGAGGGAGAGAGGGAGAGAAGAAAGGAGGGAAGGAGGGGGCGGGGGGAGAGGGGATTGATTAAGGAGTATGACATGTAAGGCAAGTGGTCACCCGGGTGGACTGAAGTGCCACGTCATCATTTCTTACCAATGCTTTCTTTGCCCTCATGGGTTTCACCCTCAGGGGCAATATGTTCTTGGACAATAATGAAAGCGTGGATGAGAAAAAAATTGAAATAAAAGTTATCTTTTTTCATTCCAAATCCCAGAATATATCTGATTTAAGAATTTCCAACAAAAACCACAAAATATTTCATTTCCAGTGTCACACTGGTACTCGGTAAAATATTAACACAGTACTCTAAATCCTGCAGGGGGTTTATGGTGCTTCAGTAAAGGGGCTTTA
Organism: Mormoops blainvillei; assembly: GCA_004026545.1. NCBI lineage: Eukaryota > Metazoa > Chordata > Mammalia > Chiroptera > Mormoopidae > Mormoops > Mormoops blainvillei. The sequence goes on from PVJD01002086.1 coordinate 208,722, forward strand.
CCATCACAAGCCATTGGAACTGTCCATTTCTTTGTCAACCAGGAGTTCGTAATCCCCAGGACGATTTGCCATGGAAGGATTTGAGCTGGGTGAGAATTTTCACAGAATTTGTTAACCAGAAGATGGCCAATTGCTTAGAGGAGGTGGGAAAGGAGCCTGCAGGGTGCCTTGACAGGAAACTGACATTCTTTTTAATCCTCACCCACGCATATGCTTGTTTGGAGAGAGGAGAAAGCGGGGTGTGTGTGTGCAGAGAGAGAGAGAGAAAGAGAAAATGAGAGAGGGAGAAACATCGGCGTGAGAGAGAAACTTAGATCAGTTGCCTCTTGTGCACTCCCTGATCTGGGATCAAACCTGCAACCCAGGCCTGTGCCCTGACCGGGAATCGGATCCTAAACCTTTTGGTGTATGGGACGACATTCTAACCAACTAAGTCACCTGGCCAGGGCTGAAAACTGATATTCTTAAACCACCCAGGCCATGCCCTTGGAAAGTCTTTGTGTATACTTAAGAATCCAAATTTTTAAATCTCTTATTTGGAGAAGTCAATAATCTACAAAAGGCCGTACAAATTAACTTGTGTTTAAGTTCAGACTTCCTGACTTCAGAAGCCAAGTTCTTAACCACTGCACTGCAGTCCAGTTGTTTTTATTAACGATAAATTCTATATAGAAAGAAATTACTCTTTAGTATTTGCAAGCATCACACTGTCTTAATCTCGTACTCATAAATGATGTGTTTTTAATTGCCTTGATCTGTAACTACGGCTTTTTATTGGGATTTCTTTTTCACATAGTTCTAATTTTTGAAATTGAATTCAGAAAATAGTGTATCAATTAGAAATATTAAATAAACTTTCTACATTTGAACTTAGGAAATTTTATAGTAGTGAGGTAATGATGTTTAAAAGCGAATTTTTGGGTGTTCAGATTTATGGTTTGGCTGTTCTACGCTTCTCTAGGTTTTTTGCTCCACTTTATATTAATACAATGCTACAACATTATTATAATATAAACATTTCAGCTTTATTCATTAGGAAAACCTCACAATTTTGTTCTAAAAACATTAATCATAGTAATTGCACTAAATTAATACTGTACATTCAAAATAATCTGTTTGTCTCTGCCAGCTGGAAATCTATTTCTCACCAGGGAATAACATGTAACCGCTGCAGAAAGACCATGCTGGTATTCTCCTTCTAGAGTATTTAACTGCTTCGCACTGTTGACAATGGAGGTTATAATTTCCCTCTATTTTCTCAAACTGCTGTGGTTTACCATTGATAAATTGTTTTGAGGTATAGAAAGCACTGCACTTGCCTCTGAAATCCAGAAAAAGAGGGAGAGAGTGAGGAAAAGTAGAAGCAAGGAAGAGGAAAGGGGGGGGGGGGCGGAATGGAAGAGAAAGGAGACAGATGGGTAATTAGAAAAAAAATAGAAATGAAAAGAAGTTTTGTATCAACTAGGTTAATTATTTCACTTTCTAAACTGGTATATCATCATCCAATACAAATTTGGGACTACAATCCATATATTGAATATTGAAGAAACAACAAATCAGTTTTCCTAAGGACATGCCTCCTCTGTAGTGAAATAGGCTCTATTTTACAATAAAGTTGTGATGGCTGCCTGGCTTTTTAAATATTTTGTTTTGACTCTTTTTTTTCTCAAATTAATTAATAATTCTACAACAGTTGTGAAATAGGCAAACAATAAAAACCTGTGAGCTTCTTGGGCCACAGTGGCTACAGTGGATGTGTAACGATGTCACACAGGATATGGTGTCCTGGTTTCTGCCCAACAGGATGACCCATTTTAGCTCAGATCCTATCCTGGGAATTACTTTTCCTGTCCCAAAGTGCTATTGTAAAAAAGCCCCATCTACCAATGCAGAACTTTGAACACAGAAGCAGGAGGTCATAATAGAAAGAGATAATTGCAGTATCAGGTAAGTGTAAAAAGAAGTTTCCTCGTAACAGATTGCTTATCCTAAGTATTTTGCAGAGATTTTTAGAGGCAAGGAAATTTCTTCAGCAATAATACACCTGTATTAGTTGCTCCAATAAATAAGCAGAGGCAAAAGTTTTGTGCCTCCAAAGTCTAACTTCAGTGTTTGCTGACAGAGGGTCTTCCACTTTCTGGTGTCGCTCTTTAAAATATGACTTTATCTCCAGCCCATAATTTCCAGTAGCCCTTACCAAGAACTGGGTGAATTGGCAGAGGGATGCTTATGTTCTCCAGAGCCAGGACACACTTCATCCTTCCCATTCTTCTGTAAAGTTAATCCCTGCAAAACACTGTCTCACTCTCTCTGCCTTCCCAAGAACCACTAAAGTGGGCAGTCGTAGGTAGCAATCATTACTGCAGATTTTCCCCAGGGAGTAAGGGGAGGAAAATGCCCCCAGGACGGCACATAAATTATTTACAATCAAATATTATACATTTTTGTTCAGGTGTCATCACCACCTGAAATTTCTCACTAGTGTACTTTCTCTTCTGTGTAAAAGAAAAATTGCACTGGCCGGAGTTATATAGTCAGGAAAGACTTTATTGAAGACTATTTATTGCAATAAATAAATAAAGAGATTGAACTCAGCTCTTCAGGCAGGACCAGGGGAGTGTTTAAGCACTAGGGGGAGCTAGTAGCAAAGCACGGGAGGATTTAGGGAGGGATGATGGTCAACGTGATTAGGCCACCTGGGTTTAATACATGGCTAATTTGTGTTTATGAAAGTTTGGCTCCTACTCTCTCTTAAAGACTGGAAGATAGGGACTCTATCTTTCTCGATGAGTCCATGTGAAAAGGACGGCTCCTATGCTCTTGAGAAAGACATTCTGGATTGTAATAAGGGCAAGAGACTGGGAGATGATTTACATCAAACAGACTGAGAAATAATTTATAATTGCAAATTTTCTAACATAAATGTTCTGAGGAAAAAGAGGCCAAGGGCCAGTAGTCAGGAAGGAGCCTGTTTAAAGTTTAGTTAAGCTGAGGAGAATATTAAAGCAATTGTGGTAATCAGTAGCCTAGCCTCAAGCTTGTTGCTAGGCCAGGCCCTCTTTCCACAATTTTCGCACATTCCCCAACTACTTTTTTTTCTTTCTGTATACATTATTCCCTCTACTCTTGAGTATGCTCAGAAACTCCAAGTTCTGCTTAATGGAGTATGCAGAAAAAAGCTCTCTTTTTTTAACTGGTGTTTCAGAAACCTTGTCTCTTAGCAGATTTGGGATGAGTCACATGAGGAAATTTTCACCTTTTATACCTCAGGGGCTCTTTTCCTGAGCAAGGTGTCATTCATGCTGAGGAGAATTCTTTGTATATGGAATCTGCTGCCATCAGTTCTTTATGCAAACAATATATTTTCCCTCATCACAGGAAAATAATGGCCAAGATTCTAAATGCAACTACCATGAGACCAGAGAAGACAGTTCAGATGTGCTCCCAAACATACCCACATGGCAAGTAAGTTTGGTTGATCTCTGTGCCTTCAATGAATGTAGAAGAGCCAGTTGGAAAAGGCAAATCACTCACCTGTCTGTGCTTTGGGGAAAATTCTTTCTTGGCCATGTTGTGTGGGTTTCACACTAATCCCTGAGGGATATATGAGTTTGTGTGTAGTCCCTTTATTTAGTAAGCATTCATTAAACTGATTACCAAGTGCATGCATTTTAGTATTTAAAGTCTCAGGCTTATTATTTTTTCCATCTCTGCATTGCTATTTTTATGAAGCCACAAAAGCATACACCTTTCAAAGGAGAGTTAATGGACTAGTTTTGCCTGTTTTCTAGTTCAGAAGGCTATTCCCCACGGGGCAAAGTCAGAGTTTTCATTAACCATTGCTAGAGCACTTTGCTGTTTTAAAATGCTGCCTTGGGCTTTTAGTGGGTGTCTTTGAAGAAAAGTGACAGAGGATTTGATGCCACAGGTCTGACCTTCACTTTGCGGATATAGTTGGTGCTCATTAGAGAATATCCTTGCGCACTAGACTGAGGAAATTTTTCTTCTCGCTGAGGTCTCTCAAGCAGGGGTAATAACGGGTCTAGATTTTTTTTTAACCTCTTTTATTAAAGTAGCAATTTGATATCTGGAAGGAGACTTTGGCAAGCTAATGAATGATGTGTTATAATTATACTGAAACCCCTGATCCCGCCTTTTCATTAGTCACCCTGTTAACGCAGAACTCGTCAAAGTTGAGAGGCAGATGATACAGAATAGACGAGTTTAGTGTCTGGGGTTAGTCAGAAATTGTATCAGCTGCTGGAAGAATGCGTTCAGAATGGCAAAAAAAAAAAAGTTTTTCTTTTTGTTTGTTTTATTTGAAGAGAAGATCCATGTATCGAGGTATGATGCCCACACAATTAGGAGACAGTACTATCTTCTGAATCCTTAGGTTGATCATTTAAATGTTGTGCTCTGGTTCCCTAACTTGTTGAGCTTGTATTTATGCTTGTCTGTTCAGGATTAGCCCTTCTTAGTAAATTTACAGTTGCATAAAACTTGGTTTTGAAAATATAAAAATTGTTTTTTACTGATTTGAGATTTTGTGTCTTAACTTTTTCAAGAGCCAAACCACATGTCTATGTATTGTGTGATTGGTAATATTTTTTTGTAGGCATCAGATAGTTTAAATGAAGCAGTGCATTTTGAATATATTTACTTATGCATGCATTTATTTTATCTATAAATATTTTATAATTTTTGCTTGACATGGGCAGTGACAAAAGCTATTGGAAAGACTATTTTGTGTGTGTGTGTGTGTGTGTGTGTGTGTGTGTGTGTGCGCGCGCACGCGGATAAAGTTAAGATAGAAGTTTGGTACAGTATTACAAAATCCCTTAGTGTTTTCATAAACTTGGTATTACTGTTCCAAAATACATGAAAATGAAATGATTGAGAAAGCAGTGCTAGTGATTTTGAAGAAAAGATAATGATGAAGCTTCCAGTTACTAAATAGTTATCTTAAAGCACAATAATTAATATACTGTGTTATTAGGTCAAGGATCAATAATTATTGAGAAAAATAAATATAGAAACAAGTCACTTATATATGAATTGAGACTATAATAATCACAGTTAAAGGAGTAAATGGGAGAAATTATGTGACAAAATAAATCAAGTTACAATCACACCTTACATTTTTTCAGAAAAATAAATGCTAGAAGAGAAATCAAACTAAATTTGTTAAATAAAACTATACATAAAAAATAAAAAAATAAAAATACTTATAAACCTAGGTGCGGAATTTCTAAGGCTATATACTGTGAAAGTATTAACAAAGAATATGTGATACATTTGGTAGCCACTTATGCAACAAAATCACAACTGATATTAAAATATCTGTGATACATAAAGAAAAACATTTGCTATAAAAAGGCTTAACATATGTAATATACAAAGTACTTACAAAATAGACTTAAATAAAACTCAAATTCACTGATCAGAGTATATGTAATGAGCATGGAGAGTAATTCAGAGAAAAATGCAAATAGCTAACTATATGCAGAAAAAATCATCTACATAAGTAATTAAGGAAATAAAAGTTTATCTTCTAGTGAAATTTAAAAAATTATGCAATTTGGAAAATACTTAAAATTACATTAATAGGCTTTTTTTTTGCAATATTATGATATAGTAGTTCTTAATTTTTGTCAACCTAAATAATTCTTTGTATAATAAATAAATATAATGTCATTTGACAATCCTAAAATGAAATTCATAAACTGATAAACTACAAAATGAGTAATTTCTAGGCAAAAATGAAGTACAATGTCCTACCTGACAATGTTCATTGAATATAAAGAGGAGAAAGAGATTGCTTAAATTTACTAATAATGCTAACACCCGAATAACTGATTTATGGAACCTATCATTTAGTTTCGTGGTGACTAAGTATTTCTGATGAGGAGTGCAATGAACTGGAAAAACACCTGGTAAGCCTTTGGAAAAGTTGCCTATAAACTTGTTTGGCTAAACAACTATTCCTCTTGTTCACGTTTCATTTATTGTCCAGTGATGACATTGGAAAAGGATTTCTTTCAATAAAATTAATTTTTAGGTTTTTAAATACAAACAAACTTTTAAAATTCACTTTCAATAATTTTATGCAAACAGGGATGCATTATTATTGCCCAGAAGGTTTCTCTTACTTGAATTTAAAATTTGCTTGGCTGCAGTTATTGCTACACAGCTAATTTTCAAATATCTTTTGCCATCTCATCAATTTTTCTCAGAAGCATACTATTGTTGAATGAAATAGAATAAATTATTTTATTTGAATATCTTTCCAACAATGGCCAGCTGCTAAGATTAATTATTTTGTAAGACCACACAGCCCTCCATGCTTTGTGAATATGTGTTGTACTAGCTTGTAAGAAATGAAACCTTTATTATACTTTAATGTAGAAGGTTTTTCATTTTTTTAAACTTTTTAGAAACACCATTGTGAGAGTATTATAACTTTTAAACTTTCCTTTAAATCTCTCATGCTATGTCTTTGTCAATTTTATAAGCTTATTGCTTTGTAAGATTTTCCATTATAATTTTTATTTCATTGCTCTTTTAGAAAGAAAAGGGCTGGCAGCATAGGTGCGCTGATAAATCATTTGTAAGGAAATCGATGAATTGAATTTTTAATATTCAACTTGATCTTCATTATAGATCTTTATTCTTTACATTGGGTATTTTAAACGTGGGCTAATTTACAATGAATGTGACGATAACAAATATAGATTAATATGCATAGATGTGTTATTACTAAACTGTTATGAGTAGTTTCTAATTTTTTAACTTGTCAGTATGGCTAGAAATTTATCAATTTTATTAATTCTTTAAAAAGAATAGATTTTTGTGTTAATTTACTGTTTTCAGTTGAATTAATTTATGTTTTTATTTTTCTCTTCTTTCTTTGATTTTTTTGTTTTTTGTTTCTAGTTTCCTTTGGTAGAAACTTAGAGTGCTAATTTGAGAACTTCTTTAATAGTATAAGCATGGAATACTATAATTTTCTCACTAAACATTGCTTAACTGTATGCCTTTAATTTTGAATTTTTATAATTTTCTTTTGCTTTAGTTTAAAGTATTTTCCAATTTCCTATGAGACTTCTTCTTTGATTATTTTAACATATATTTAATTCCCAAGTTTCAGTTGTTTTTTAAATCTATTTGTTCTTTAATCCCTTAAAATATGAGGTCACAGACTAAACTTTGTGTTTTTTATTCTTTTACATTTATTATAATTTGTTTTATGACCCAGGATGTGGTTATCTTGTTGTATGTTGCATGTTCACTGAAGAAAAATGTGTACTTTTCTGTTATTTTTGGAGTATTTATAAATATCATTTGATCAAATTAGTAAATGATGTTTAGTTCAGCTCTTCTATATTTGTGCTGATTTCTGTCTATTTGTTCTGTTGATTACTGAGAAAGTGTTGAAGTGTCCAAATAACTAATGTTTTTCATCTCTCTTCAGTTTTACCAGTTTTGCTTCACGTATTTTGAAGCTTTTAAATGCATACATACTAAGATTGTTATGTTTTCTTGGTGAAATGGTCATTTTATTATTATGTAATGTTTCTCTTTATCTGTGGTTATTTTCCTCTTTCTGAAGCCTACTCTGTCTGATATTAATGGAGCCATTTTGCTTTCTTTTAATTAGAATTTTCATGATATATCAACCTCCTTCCTTTTAAACATACCTCTAGCTCATATAAACAGTGGGTTTTTGTAAACAGCATCTAAATGATTTTTCTAGAAATCCAGATTATTTTTATTTTTAATTGGTATATTTAAATTGTTTATACTTATTATAGGTTTTGATGACTTTTTTTACTATCATTTTAATTTTTTTAATTTGCTACACTTACTTTCATTTTTGTTCTGTTTATCCATTCCAACTGTTTTTGTATTAATTACTTTTTTTTTAGTCTTTCACTTCAGTTTATATTTTGAGTTTCTTGCTCTGCTGTGTACTTTCTGTTGACTGTAGCATGAGGACAGAGAAAGAAAAAAGTTGCAGAATTTTCCTGATGTTCTCTGGACCATGGTTTCTTCGGTCAGAGTGAAGTGTTCTCCCCTCCTTTGTTTAAGATAATTACCCATGATCCCTGCTTTGTGATCACTCCTGGCTGCCAGGGTATTGCCAGGTGTGGAGGTGGTAGGAAAGGGTAAGACAAATAAATGGGATTTTCTTCATTCTGTCCAAATCATAGAGAACCCCTATCCTGCTGCTTGGACCAGAAATAGAGTTTCTCTTGGAACTTCTTTTATCAGGGTCCAGTACACAGTCTAGATTTTTAACTACCTTCGGGGAGGAAAAAGAAAGAAAAAGAAAAAAAAGGATAAACTCACTTTCATTTAAAAGAATCTTAAAGTTCTGATCTCCATTTCTCATCTTACTGCTTCCACTTACTTTTCAAGGTCTCCATGCATTCTATCTGGGATTTTATAGTTGCATTCAATGAGAAAAACAGGGTGGGGGATGTGAATTTTATTTTCTCAGAACCAGAGTTTGTTAAAGAAATTTTTTTATTGCTTCAGCAAGTGTCTTTAGAATCATTAGACTTGTAAAATGCCACTTTTTAAGAAAAAAAGAAAATGAAACTTGGTGAGAAAGTAGTATCATACCTCAATAAACCATACATCAATTTCCTGAAATTGAAAGTTGTCTAGGATATTTTAAGAGGGGCAGATTAACATAATAGCAAAGATGATGGTGTCTGGGAACAGACTAGTTGATACTCATTATTTCTATATACAACCACTCTGTGCCTTGGTTTCTACATGTGTGAAATTGGACATCTATAATACCTGCACCTTAACATGGTTATAAAGGACACAATAGAAATTACATGTAAAAAGACCCAGCAGTACTTAGCAAATGGTAAGCACTATAGAAGCGGTAGCAATTAGTTGTGTAATTGTATAGTGCATATTACAATCATGAAAATAAGTGGAGAATATACTCAACTAGAGAGAAAACAATAAGCTAAAATAACACAAATTTTAGGTGTGATAATATGGAGTCAGCAATTCCCTACAGTTTTGAACGTTAGGGGGAGTATTTTATGTTTTATGTTTTATGTATAAAATACAAAAGAAAGAAAGATTATGTAAGATTTTTATATAATTTAGGGGCAAATTATGATAAAATGTGTAATTTAAGACTATTTTATATTTGTAAAATCTTTGAAGTGACATTTCTGCCTATTGCTTAAATTTGCTTGAAAGATATAATTTACACCTGCTTGAAATTGTTTCTTTTACATAAAATAATTACCATGAGTTACAATCACAATGAACACTGTTGTACATGGTCATACATCTGCAGGTATGTTGAAATATCTTCTTTCTTTTGTTTCTCACATTAAAGAGATGTACATTTTTTTGAGAATCTACTGTATGCTAAGTTCTATGTGAATCTCTGATTGAACAATTATATTCTCAAAAATTTTACACAAAATCCAACTCCCTGAAGGTCTACGGCCTCTCTATCAAGTATTTCATGCATTAACATTACATAACACGTTCCTTGCTTTTTAAAGCATTTATCTTTATCTAACTTATCAAACGTTATCAAATGATAATGTTCATTTTACTTATTTATTATCTTATTGTCTGCTACCTCAACTTGTACATAAGTCACATGAGGAAAGGGATTACTATTTATTCACTAATTTACCACCAGCACCTTAATAAGTACCTACTAATACGAGGAACTTAACATATTTTTAAAACAAATGCTTTAATGGACATACGTAATTTTGCTTTATAATATGTACAATGATTATAAAAGATCAAGTAGATGTACATGAACTTAATAATAAATAACATCGATGCATTCATGATATAAAGAGCAATATAGTCCCGTGCCGTGTCACATTGCAGTCAATGACAGGCCACATACACCACGGTGGACCCGTAAGATTATAATGAAGCTGCAAAATAACCTCTTGCCTAGAGGTATTGTCGCCATCCTAACGTCATAGTGCAGCACACTACTCACGTGTGTGTGGTGATTGTGGTGTCAGCACACCTATTGCACTGCCATTTGTATGGAAGTATAGCACATCCAATTATGTACAGTTCATAATACTTCCTAATGATAATAAAGACTATGTTACTGGTTTATATATTTACTATACTGTGCTTTTTATTGCTATTTTAGAGTGTGCTCTTTATACTTGTAAAAATGTTACTCTGCGATGTTCACACAATGATGAAATTGCCTAAGGAGGAATTCCTCAGAATGTAGTGCATTGCTAAGGGGCGTGGCTGTACTTAGGGGGAGGCGTTATGACGTAGTAAAAGTAGTTTTGCTCCAGTGCTCACTAGTTATATAACCTTGAGAAAATTATTTCATCTCAGTTTCCTAGCCTGCATAATTAATGATGTTAAAAAATGGTAAATTGTTTGAAGGATTAAACGAGTAAATGCATTCAGAACTCTTTAACTGTAGAGGAAATCAAGGCTGATACCAAAGATGAAATACTATTTGCCCTGACAAATGCTGTAAATGCTTATCTCCCACCTCTGTAAGCCCCTTCGGCGCCAAATCTATACCTCCCAAGACCCTTCCCCCACTTGGCCCAGCATAAAAGGAATGCGGGGCTATTGTTCTGGGCTCAGAATTTGGAGTTTGTCTCCTCTGGGCCCGTGCGCGTACTTAAAGATCGTGCTCCTAACCCCTCAGTGTCTGGTCGCTTCATTTTTCTGTAACATAACAATACCTGGCACAGAGGAGACTCAGAACAATGGTTAGCAGTTATACATTATATCATTAATTACTCAAAGTTCTCTGCATAAAAACCACATCGGTACTTTTTATCATATATTTATTTATTTTTCCTTATTTAGCATTTTTTTCAGATGAGGACAGAGATTTAAATAACTGAGCTGATAATCGATGAAACCGGACCTTGCGATCATCTTTTTCTAAATCTATAACCGTGTTAATTTTTTTATATTGCATAGTCTCCAAATGTTAGGTTTCAGTGCGGGTCAAAAGTAATGTGTTGGGCACAAAATAATGGGGGGGGGGTAAAAAATAGGGCCTTGGTACATTGCTGTTCATCATGGTATGTCTATAATGACAAATCAGTAACGACTACCACCCAAGCTTATAGCTTAAGTAAATTGTGGGCATCGCTAGAGTGAGGCACATGCATTTTCATGAACATTAGATGTATGTAAAATACCAGTAGTTAAACATGGGAATCAGTTTATAAAGAATAGTTCTAATAAGAAATTACAGTTGGAGCACTGGGCTGTGTGGTAGGTACAGTGATGTGCTGCCCAGATGTGCCTTGGAGGAAAGTCTATTTTGCCTTGGCTTAAGGGAAGGCAGTCAGATGACAGCTTTCAGGTGTCAGTCCCTTCAGGGTTCTCTGCTGCAGAAGCTGCCCTGCTAGTGGCCACACTCTTCTCAGGGAACCCCGCAGCCAGTGATTGAGGTGGAGGTACAAAAGGTCAGTCATTTTGACCCAATTCATGACAAACCCCATAGGCCATTTTCAATCCTGAGCTCCCTGTGGAGCTATTGAAATTGCCTTTTCTCTGCCCAGTTTTCTGTTCTTCCCTTTCCTTCCACAGATGGTGAGTCCAAAGATACATCTCTGTAAACACCCTGACTTAACTGCCTGCATTAGAGTCTGATTTCCTGAGAGCACAGGACATGTTAAAAGGGACTTTGCTGGCAGCCCGGCACTTTTCTCCCAGTCAGAAAATGGCAAGATTGTCCCCTAAATACTAGGGAAAATCGTAGCCCTGTTGGAAGTTGAATAACGCTGTTGTGTAGCTTTCTTCATCTTGGAACTTGAGGACCCAGTACCTTAAAGTCCAGAAGCCCCCCATGTTTTAATTTAAAAATAAAATATTTAGGTTGACCTGCTGATAAAGCCAGGTATCTCTACAGAGACCTTTGTCAGTCTTTTCTATTCTTAAGAAAGAGCTAAGATAAAATAAACTTTAAATAAGGCATGTGCCTCCTTTAGGAAAAAAGAACATTGAGAGTTTGTAGGATATGATGAGCTATCACAGTATTGGCACAAAATTTAGCTAATGCCTAGCAATAGAGTAGTTACCCCAGGTCAAATTATATGAGCTATGCTTAGCTTACTAGTACTCAGTGGTGTCAAAGATCATAGCAAAAACACTGGTGTATGGAGGGGAAGAGGAAATGTGGAAAAATTTTCATTTATCTTGACCAAGACACCAGCCAGTATGGAACAGTGCTTCAGATCCCACATGATATACATCCAATGGGGAGGTTAACGTTGACCCTGTGTGTTTCCTACGTCTGGAGATGAAATTTAACTAACTA